>VVAS01111929.1:4118-14319 GCA_015103295.1 Ptychochromis oligacanthus | reverse complement strand
TTAGGTTAGTTTGGGTTTGTTTGTTTTTTTTAATTTCTTTTTTTTTCTTTCTTTTTTTTTTTTCTTCTACCGACCTCTGGGGCATCACTACATTGCCATTATCTTGCAGAAAACATAAAACTACAATACAAAACAATACAATACAAGCAATTTAGGATGCACATACACACACAGTAATCCATGATATCAGACAGTCAGAGAGCCAGTGAAATCACGTGAAGACAAGAAGTAATTTAAGAATAAGTTAATTACATGGTCAAGAGCTTGTCTGAACAAGAATACTAATGAACAGCAAATGCATACACAGTGCTCTACCTGCGTGTAATCTTTGCAAATAGTTTGATTCAGTATAAAATATAATATGCAAAATCTTGTGCAATGACCACACAGTCAGAAAATGATTGTTGTTTGTGAATCTGCCAGTCTGGAGCTCTTCTGTTCACATCGGTGGAAAGTAATTTGAACATCTTTTCCTCTCTAAGTAAAGATGAAACACGAGATGAGAGAGTACTACAGTGAAAGTAAAAATACCATCTCTGAAATCCTTTCAAAGCACTCCTCTTTCAGTGCTGCTTGAATCTGAATTAGATGAGGCAGAATTCAGGCCCAAGGAAGTCCAAAGCCTGATCATCTGGCTCTCCAGGCAGCTTCATTAATCACTCAAGATGTTTCAGAATATTTCACTGGTTTATCAAGTCCTACAATAACTGTAAAAAAAAAAGAAAACATGTCTCACTCTTGCCCAGGCTACACTCCAATAAAGAAACATTCCACTTTATTATGTTGTCAAAGAGCCTCATCTGTCCCTGTCAGAGCTACGGGGTTGCTCGTTACTGCTAACGAAGGGGAAGTGACATCGTTTTCAAGCTCTGTAACCTGGCAACATTACATAATTTAAAGTCCATGATTCATATTTGTTGTCATTAATTGCAAGAGTTGGTAAGGCTGTGCGTTGGAGAGTGAAAGACAGACTAAAGAAAAGCACACACACCACAGAGTTTGTACACAGGAATGCACACAGACACATAAACAAATAAACAGCCTCCACCAATTTTGGTTTTCAGGTCCTCTAATAAATCACACTGTTAGGGTTGAGGAAAACATTATAAGGAATGTATTACAGAATGTGTAAATGCTCAGCATATATTAGAAGAATACTGCCATTGCAACCATTTTAACAGAATAGAATGGTCATACACTCTGATATATGCAGATCATTTTTGCACATGTAGAAAATATGCAGTCTGTATTTTATCCAACTGTTTGCTTGAAAGTAAAAAAGAGGAAAAACAAAGTGAACAACAACTATGCCTTCAGGCTGAATCAAAAATTGGTCTTCACAGATGTCAGATGATGGTACCAAATCATGAACAGTGTAAATAGTATTGATAATATTGATGAATAATATATTGTTGGTGAAATGTGTGCACATAAAAAATAAACAAGTGTAAGTGTCATCAGTGCCTCTGTACAGGGGATGGAAGTTTGTTAAATGTCAAATGAGCGACTAAAAAAAACAAAGTGTATATTACTATTTTGCTTTTCACAGGTGCATCAAGGTTGTCACTTACTACTAAAATGTTTTGAGTATATAAAAAATGGTGTGGATTTTACTCCGTGTTCATATTACTCTGCATGGCATGATCGGTGGCTTGTTGAAACACTTTCCCAAGGCTGTTTGCAGAATAATCTTCATTTGTAAAAACATTTCTGAATGTCAGAAAAGAAAGCTGTTTTTCATCTCTGTCTCAATGCATCTGTCATAGTCATGCACACCATGAGTCCAATTTAAGTTGAGAGAGCGGGATATTTTGTGTTTTTATTTTTCCTTTCTTTGCTCTTGTGACGGCTCCGCGGGCTGCCTGTTTCTGTCTTAAGCACTAATCCGAAAATGCAGTCAGCATGGAATCATCGTCTCTTGCCACTGAGTGCAACACACACAAAAATGTTTTTTTCAGACTCATCTTGTTTCAGACCTTAAGCCACACAAATCTTTCTGAGCAATCATGTTTTGTCAGAGGGCAGACAAAAGCAGGCGGTTGATAAACTGCAGATTTGTCAGCAGGTATAAAAGTTAATGGAGGTGTCAGACAGACAGAGATGGAAACAAAAAAGAGAGAGAGAGAGAGAGAGAGAGAGACATACAGTACATGGTGAAAGCAGATTGATAGAATAATAAGATAAGATTAAGGAAATGTTGGAGGACTGAGAAGTTTAAAACAATAAAGTAGAAAAAAATATATCATAGATTTCACTTTTTGCACAGTAGGCGCCAACTGAAATTTGTTTTGCTGACATACAATATGACAATCATTTGTTTTATTCATATACATAAAGTCCCACTTTATGCTGCATGTTGACTGAAATACTGCTACATTATCATTTGTTGCCAAAAGAGCCATGTGAGTTTTGTTGATTGTGTTTAGAATTTTCACATTGTGGAAATTAACTATTTTGCTAGCTACAATATTTATTTATCTTATATGATGTTTATCTGCTACAACAGGACAGATGGAAGATAAAAAGGGACTTCTGCACTAGCCAGTGGTGTTAAACTTTTTGTTGTATATCCACTTTTTTCCACTAAGATGTTTATTTTCATTATAGGAAATGTCTGCATGCTGCATGGACCTACAGAAAAAATGCTGTTTCCATATTTTATAAGAAGAGTTGCGCCACATTAACAAATATGCAGCTTTTTGACTCGCTTATATGGTGCAGTGTCAGACAATCATATATGATGTATTTTATAGCCCCGCCACAGAACCAAACTGTCATAAAGGGAATTCAGTGTAATGGTTTCGCTTCTTTGTCACTAAATTATTTTCAGAAAATGAATGAATATTTAGTTTCCTGTGGATTTATTGTGTTTAATGTGTTAGCCAGCGGGCTGTTCTTGAGAGATTGAGCAAAAGGAAAAAGACAATCATTGGGTCCCATTATATCAGAGACCAATGACTCAGCAAAGCATTCAGTTATGAGTTTCGGCTCTGCCATCTCATTTAGAGGATCATTCGGTTTTACCCAGAGCCTTAGGTTTAATAGAGTTGCTTCATTGTGAGGTATCTGGAATTAGATTCTTGCCATCTCCAGGAATAGTCATGAAGCTGAATTATAAAATGGAAATTGCAACGAAAAGTAATCTTTAAATCAGTTTACACTACAGGCTGCCAAACAGCATGGGTCGACAGTTACAAGACGGTGATCTGAGGTAACTGCAGTGATTTTACATGGATTATCTGGTAGATAAAGGCTCTGGGTTTCTCCCCTCTGTGAGAGGTGCAGTGTTGCTTTTTGGCCCAGGTGCTTTGCTCCATCTCACCACTTCCTCTGTTATTAGTTCACTTTCAGAAACACACGCTGTGAATGCCGGTGACGACGCTGTTCAGTTGAACGCTCTCCCTCATCTACCCTCTTTATTTTTTTTTCTTCTCCGATCTCTCTTGTTCATTCATTGTCATCACAGCTTTTCATCACGGAGCCAGACGTGCCTTCTTTATGTTATTTTTAGCTTTTCAATTCTAACATTTCTTCTCTGACAGTAAAACAGATGATGAAACGGGGAAATACACAAACACCGAGATGTGTTTGACATTGATAATGACAGTGCTAAAAAAAAACACTGGAGATCAAATCATCTTTTGTGAGTGTTTATTGATTTTTTTTTTTTTCATTTATTTTGTGTATCACAGATCAGTTATCATTTTGTATGCTTTTTGGGAATCCTGTTGTACATGTTTTACAACTCATTGTCTTGTCAAATAAAATGTAAACCGAAAAGACAAGAAGCCTTGGTCATCATTACCTCTGACAGCTTCCCTGGAGCAGGAATTAATCTGAACAGTTAAAGATGTGGTTAGCCTAAACATTGTGATCATTTTTTTAGGTAATGATGTTTGTTAACCATCTGGCAATCTTTGAGCTTAAAGGAATGGTTCAATGTTTTGAGAAACATACTTGTAAAAGGATTGACCTTAACACAGCTAATGGCATTTCTCATAAACTGTATATAAAAGATGGAAGTGGTCACCATGATGTCACCAGAAGTTTTGGATTCTGCATTTTGAAGCCTCAATGTTAGCATTTTGGCTGCCGCCATGTTGATTTTCTTTGGCCAAGAGGGAGACATTATCAGCTAACACTAGCAAGCTTGATGCATAAACAGTACAGATGTAATATAAAGACACAAATATCTGGTAATTAGTGCTAAGTAACACTTTTTAGGGTCCTGACCAAATTACGTTTGTACTACAAATTCATACTATTGGTGCCAAATTTCAGTACTAGAGCCCATCTGGGTTAGAGGAAGAAAGAGAGCGTAACCATGTGATGTCACTCCTGCGATGTGTGGTGAAACAGTGAAATCAGACTCGGGTGTGGTTGCACTTTTCCATGGCAACACATCTAATCTGAGGAAACAGCTGGTCAAACAAAAAATATATTTAAAATTTAAGAGTGTACCGTATTTGATAGCCTGAAAGCTAAATTCATCGAAGGACCTGCAGCTAACGTTAGCATATCTGTATACGTATAAGTTAAATCCACGGATGATGATAATGAAACTTTTAGTGAGACCTCTACAGCTTTATCAGCATCTTCTTCAGGTAATTAGGTAGCTGGATAAGTTGTTGTCAGAGAACCTGGGCTTTTTTCACTGTGTTGATTGATGTTTTATATTCTCATTTTTACACTGACTGCACTGAAATGTCTTATCAGGATGCTATTTAACATGTTATGCGAGATAGTATGTCCAAAATGTAGCCATGACCAATAATAGTAACATTACTATTTAATATTGTACTATGCAGACACTGTGACACTGACATCAGCATCACAGACATTGTCAGACAGCAACCAAGGCAGCTGAGTGTGCAAAATGTTGCAATGAATAACAAAAAGCTTTTATTGAAAAGTCTGGAGTTATTTTGTAAGACAAAGTTTTCAGTGTATTATTTTAGTAAAGTACTGAAAAACAGCACCGTTGGGTTATGGGATCGGTTCAAAAGTGAAAGGTATCCAACCCTAGCGTTTATTCGCACACATTTGTGTTGCCACCATTTAACAGAACTCTACAGGGAACCCTAACCTTAACATGTAAACCAAGTCTTCACCCTAAAATCAACTATTTTGCTTATGGGGACTTGTTTTATGTCCCAAAAAACTAAATGACTACCCACAATGAACCCATGTAAACAGAGGTATGTCACTACAACAACTACAAGTACTACAAGTACTACAAGTCGGCAGGCACACGTTAGGGGCGTAGAATGAGGAAGGGGTGAGTAAGGATTAGGGGAGGAGTGTGTCACGGGTCTCATATGTGGTTGCCATGGCAGCAGGTGTGTGCAGTGCCAGGGATCCCTGCTAGTCCGAGTGAAGTCACAGAGGCCAACTCTGGCAGCCGCACAGCATTCCTCCTCTCTGAAAAAGCTGAAACATGTTCTTCACACATAAACTCACTCACAGACACTCACTCGTACACGCTTACAGACAGAAGCTCACAACCACCTGAAGTCTCCTTAATCTACAGCAACTACGACAGTAACACACAGTTTTAAGTACCCAAGTCCAAAGACACACACACACATATAACCAGACTCAACTTTCTGGTAAATCAGGACACACCCTCTGCCTTTGTAAAGCAACGTCAGCTGGAGTGAACACACTGTGATGATGCAGCACTGCTGAAGAACTCATGATGAAGAGCAAAAGAGGCTACACAAAAGACTAGAAACTGGAATCCAGGAGGAGCTCACCTAAAAATGTGTTCATTCAATTCATTTTTATTTATATAGCACCAAATTACATCACAACAACAGTCGCCTTAAGGCGCTTTATATTGCAGGGTAAAGACCCTACGTGCACACTTTTTTCCTACGTGAATGAGCTGGTCTGAGATCAGTTGAATAGCAGTCCATATGAAAAACGTTCACGTTTATGCATCATGATAACATCACAAGTGACATTCCTGCAAAAGGAAACAAGAGACAAAAGTGCTCCACATGTCTTTTTTGTTCTGATTTCTGAAAGATGAACATTTTTCTCAGTTTTTTATGAATTAAATATGTTTGGGTTTTGAACCTCACATGTCAAATTGGGAATGATACGTTTTATGGTTTTATCAGATTAAACAATACACATTAAAGTAACAAAATAATCAGAATAATCAACAATACAAAATAACCATTAGTTACACCCTTCTCTCACAATTCTAGCCGGTAAATCACATGGTATGAAGTACCTACTACTACTATAAAGGGAATAGGTCAACATTTTATTATCCCACTTTTATGTGTGTTCAATACATATTAAGCTAGAACTAACAGCAGATTAGCTTAGCATAAAGACAGGAAACTGAAATGAACAGCTAATTTTGCAGCTTTTATACATGGATAATCTGCTGGTGGCTGCACATTAGCTTAATTTTGGAGTACTGGTCAGACAAAACATGACATTTCTCAGCGTCATCTTTGGGTTTGGGAAAATGTGATGTTCAAATTGGAATTGGGCTTAAGCAAATATTTTGTGTTTTATTGTATTTTGGCTAACATAGCTGCTAATGTCATCTTGTTTAGGCCATACATAAAAAAATGGACATGACCTCACATTCGTTAGTGAAGTCCCAGAGTGAAGCCTAGAGCTTTTTGCCATTGCCATCTTGCTGTTTTGAAACTGGACATGATGAATAAGGGGTGCATCTGAGAAACTGAGGGACTGTATCAATTACAAGATAGGCCTGCCCTAAAGCATAGCTTGCTTTATCATCCTTTATGACTCTAATGGAGACTATAAATTACAAAATCAAAATCATATTGTATTAATACAGCCATGGTAAAAAGAAAGTGCACCTTCTTTCATTTGTAAGGTTTTACATATCAGGACATAATAAAAATCATCTGGTCCGTAACAGGTCTTAAAATTAGGTAAATGCAACCTCAGATGAACAACAGCACATGACATTTTACAACGTGTCATTATTTATTTAACAAAAACTAAGCAAAAATGCAGAAGCAGTGTGTGAAATACTAAGTACACTCTTACTGCTTCCATAGGAATTAAGAGGGTCAGTAGCAGCCAGGTGCTGATGATCTGTTAATCAAATGCACTTGACAAACTGATCATCAGCAAGTGTGAGCACCTCTTTAAAAGCAGAAGTTTTGGCAGTTTGCTGGTCTGAAACATTCAGGTGTGCGTTAACACAATGCCAAGAAGGAAATACATCAGCAATGATCTTAAAGAAGCAATTGCTGCTGCCCATCAATTTGGGAAGGGTTATAAGGTCATTTCCAACCATTTTGAAGTTTATCATTCTTCAGTGTGAATGATTATTCACAAGTGGAAAACATTCAAGACAGCTGCCAATCGTTTCAGGAATGGAAGTTCCAGCAAATTCACCCCAAGATCAAAAAACCTAAGAGCTACATCTCAGACTCTACAGGCCTCAGTTAGCATGTTAAAGGTTAACGTTCATGACAGTACAATCAGAAAAAGACTGAACAAGTATGGCTTGTTTGGAAGGCTTACTAGGAAAAAACATGGCAAGAACATGGCAAAATTACATCTGAACAAACCACAAGACTTCTGCAACAATGTCCTTTGGACAGATGAGCCAAAGTGATGTTTGACCCAAATGTACAGCATCATAAACACCTCATACCATCTGTCAAGCACAGTGGTGGAGGGGTGAAGATATGGGCTTGTTTTGCAACCACAGGACCTGGACACCTTGTAGTCATTGAGTTGACCATGATATCCTCTGTATACCAAAGTATTACTAGTGTCAAATGTGAGGCCATCTGTTCAACAGCTACAGCTTGCCCGATATTGGGTCACACGACAGGACAATGATCCCAAGTACAGCAGCAAATCTACAACAGAATGGTGTACATTTGCGAATGGTGTAGATTTGGCATAGATTTTAAAAAAAAGAAAAGAATCAAGATGTTGCAGTAGCCCAGTCAAAGTCCAGACCTCAACCCGACGGGAATGCCATGGTGGGGTGTTAAGAGAGCTGTGCAGTTAATGTTATCCTATATGCTAATAGCATCAGTTCAAAACATAGCAAGAGCTATACCATTCGGTCTATTAAAGTTTGTGCATATGCTTTATTACATTTTATTTGTAGTGCATTTGTACTCTGGTGGAATTTCAGTGGTATTTGGGTTCAATGACCAAATTTCATTACATCCCAAAGAAGTAGCGTTTTTGAGACGAGGGATTCAAGCACAGTGAGAAAATGGCCTTTGTTATATCATTTAGGATCTGGGTGTGTTTTGGTGTGTTTGCGCACTTCCCTCCAGGCTGAAGCTCAACATAGCAAAACAAGCCGACATGCAGTCTCTAGAGTTTTCAGATACATCCACCCCGAGGTTAACACCACACACTGCTGAGCTGACACACACACAAACACACACTGCCTGGATGACTCTCATTTTCCTTCTCCAGTCCTTTTTCAGTATTTCCCCTCACGTTTAGTCCTTGGCGCTTCACTTTCTACAACACATGGAGCAATTCTCTGTATCTGTCTCGATCCCGCCCTACTCTCCTTTCTTTCTGACATTTCATCTCTTCTTTGTTCCCCACTTTTTCCACAGAGAAAACTCAAAAGGATTGACAGTGACAGAAAGACAGCTGTTCAAGTGCGAGATGTGTTTATGCTCGTAGATGCAGGCAGAGAGGTTTAAACAGGAAGTGATTTGTACATATAAACAGCTCTCCTCTGTCCTTGCCCACAGTCACCCTGCATGGCACCCACTCAAGTTTGAACTATGCTGGTGTTTTCAGTTATACAAATCTAAAATCCTCTTTATGCTCTGGTGTTTGCAGTTCCAGCACTGGAGACCTTGCTGCCTCTGGAGTGAAGGTCACAGTTTAAATCCCACATCAGTCGCATTAACTCTAATAACAGATATGAACAGATTCTAACATGCATTAAGTGAATGTCTGTTTTTACACTCTAAGTCTGGCTCTTATTTCCTACCTCCAAGAAAGACTTAGAAGTCTTTCACATAGACTCATAAGTCTTTCTTGACTCTGGTAAAACTGTTAAAATCAAACCAAGATTAATAAAATAGTTTTATTCTTGGTCTCCACTACAACAGCGTTGCATGACACATATGTATACTTATACTGACCCTTCATTGCAGCAGCCCAGGTCTCTGTCTCTTTCTCTGGTATTTTAGCTCCTATCTCTTTTAAGACCCCTCCTCCATAAAAGCCCAGTTTCTTCAGATTGGTCAGCTTCTGGAAGCCTTCTGAGGGGCAGCACCCAGTGCTTGTGAGCTGCATTTCCTGTACTTCATAGGCATGCTGTGCCGTTAGCAGATGACCATGTAAAGAAATCAATGACAAGCAGAATGCCTTGCATTCACAGCAGTCAGAAGCTTGAGCTTTTGGCTCACAGGGGTTACTTTTATACACATTTGGCTCATTAATTAAAACCTTTGTCCCATTTCATATAAACTTCTGACACTGTAACTATATATATGACAAAAAAGATAGCATAATTGGTCCCCTTTAAAAAGTCAAAATGTAACTTTTGATTATAGTCATTTAAATAATTTCAAATTATGATGATGTATTAGAATCAGTTATGCTGACCTACAGAGCCAAAACAGTGTAATTTTTTTTAATAAACTGAGTTATGAATCTGGCTTTAATATTTTATCTCAGCATATAACCCTATAACCCATGGTACCTTTAAACTGTGTAATCTTGTGAAACACGAACAGGCGCTAACTAGTTATGGCTAGCTTTGAGATAGCATCAGCTAAAGCTAACTGACCCACTTTTTCATTTCTTGTACTTTAAAAAATATTCTGATGCTCTAGCATGTTTGCAACTGGCACAATAACAGGAGCTAAATTTAACAATAAAAAAGAAAGCACCGGATAAGCTCGTGCTGCTGACCGCCTACTAGCCTAGCTTAACAGAGTAGATAACTGCCATCTCTAATACCTGTAACACTACAGAAATTTTATTTGATTAAGCTGAGTTTAATTAATATCTTTAACTCTTTCCCCCTTGGACGCCTACCAGGAGTAACAATTGTACAGCTCACTAGGGCTACCCTTGTAAAAACGCAGAATCTATTCTAATGGTCGTCAAACCACGTCTTTATTAATATATATACCGAGGTGTCAAAACTCATCATTAAGGGTACAGGGGAGGTCATCAAATGTCATCTTTATGGGGGAAAGTG
>VVAS01111895.1:0-10662 GCA_015103295.1 Ptychochromis oligacanthus | reverse complement strand
ATCCTCAGAGGTACCTGGAGCAACATGTAATTGTTTGAACCAATAAATGAAAGGGGCAGTGGGCAGTGCTACAGGATATGGAGTAAAGTACCCTCTTTGACATGATTGTCATAGGAGTGATCAGAGAAGCTGAATATATTTTAGGATGTTGTATAAACTGCAGGGTTTTTCTAAATGATTTTGGCGTTTTAGTATGTATATTGGAAACATATAATGCACAGCTCTCAATATTTACACCTTTCACTTCTGCTGATGAACCACAAATGGCATAGTATTCATATTGTATGCATTTTCACCTCTGAGTTTCTCCTGCTTTACTTCATAATAGTTACCCTCTGTTCACTGGACTCTTTCATAATGAGGAGTCATGAAGTACTGAGTCTGTTTGGAACATCTGCATGGTGCAGAGATGGTACCCAAAAATTTAGTTGTGGAGGAATTAGAGGTGTAATCTATTAGTATTGTGTGTCAAACTTTATAAAATTATGGCAGATTTATTGATCATGGTGTTTTCAGTGATGTGAACTGAATACACTACCACACCTTAGGATTCCACCTTTTCAGCTAACACCATGTCCATCAACACTGTTGTTTGTGTAGAAGGCAGAATTAAAGTATCCTCAGAGCATTCGAAAAGAGCCAGTTTTCTGTCAGGATAATGTCTTTGGATAATCCTAGAATACAAGTAACAATAAATATAACAGTGTTATTTTTGTTATCCAATATCTGTGACAGGACTGAAACACTGATCCAACCTAATTCAAACTAATGTAATCTTGTAGTCATCCTCCCTCTCCCTCCCTTCTCACTCATCCATCTCTCTTATACTTCCCTCAACTCCCTTCCTAACCTTATACCTTCTATGTGGATTTTGAAAAATGTGTTGCAATCAGCATGAAATCTTCCTTTTTATTTACAAGAGACCTACTGGAACTTATAATTACATATATAGAAGTGGAAATATCTAATCCTTAAAGATGGCCAGTTGGCTAGTAGCCAAAATGTAGTCAAGCCAGGTCAGTTTTATTTATACAGCACATTTAAAAATAAGGGGGTTGACCCAAAGTTGCATTCCACTTGAGATAAATGGATTGTCGTCCCCTCTGCCTCAGTATAGAATATATAGAAAAGATGGGTAATGCAAAGGACTTCAAGAAAAGTACAAATGCTAAAAAACCACAAAATGCAAAAAACCCACATAAATATAATGCAAATAGATCAATAAATAAAACATATATTCATTATATGCCAAAATTTAAACTGCAGTCCTTGGGATTCCTTTTGGGTTCTCTTTGTTAATGCTGGGCTATTTGACACATTGTGCTCTTTGAACTCAAAGTATGTGAGAGCTTATTCAGAGTTTTTTTTGACTTGTTAAGGTTGACCAGTTAGTGTTAGACCCAAAGTCTGACCTGCAGACCCCACTGGTTGACATGCTGTGTTTCAGGCTGTATGGCACTGAATGGGAGGTCTGAATGAATGGGAATGTGAATGGAAATGAATGGGGCATGAAAGCGGGTCAATGAGGCTAGAATTCAAAATGAAGTGAGACTGTTACAGCTAAGAGGCTAAGAGGTGGTCTTTTTTCTAAAACCTCTTTAAGTTTAGCTGTTTTACTATCCAGCATGGTGGATCCTATTTGTACTGTGTATTTAAACATTTTCATATAAATACCTATTCATAGCGATGCAGCAAGGCAGTTGTATGTGAGACACATGTAATCTCATTTTTAGATAACAGTACCTGACAGGTTAATGAAGTTAAGCTCCACAGGTTCATGTAAGGTTGGAATTGTTATTGTATAAATTCCATATTAATGGAGAAGAATAAATAAGAGGAAAGACTGTAAGCATTATGCAGCCAAAGCATTTACTAAATAGGAGAGCAACTGAAAGAATAAAAAAAAAGGAATAAATGTGCAACGTATGAAGAAAGTCTCAAATTTGATTTAGTGAAATGCAGTTGCCAATGGGAAAATTTGAGGCCTTGATTTGTATTTTATATGGAATTATGTTTTTTCAGAAACTTAAAAGTAATGTGGAATACAGTGAGGTGAACAGTCAACAGTGTAGAAAGCAGAATTCCTTAGAACCACTTTCTGTTAAGGAAAGTGTAGTTTTCCCTATGAAAAAAGTTGGCACCATTATGTACAGTAGTTTCTTCAAAGAGACTCCATTAGGTGTTTTCCATCCAAAGTACTTGGAAACGTTTCTCTCAGTAACCATTTTCAGGTAGCTACAAGGTTTCTTCAGACTGCAAATTAATCTGTGTGATGGCGGGTAGACACAAAGAAGTGACAGCAGACAGGATGAAGTTGGTCTTTGGTTACAAAAATCCTGCAATGTGGTACCTTCCTGCAGGGCTGGGTGGAGGTGTGGAGAGATTATTAGTGCTTTAGAACATAACCACTTTAAAGCAACCAGAAAAATAATGTTTTATTGATCTGATTCATCACTTTGTTTTCAGTTCTACCTCTCCTCATTCATTTTTAGCTAGCTTGGTGGGGACTGCTTGCTCTCTCTCTTTCTCTGTGTTTCGTCAGTGGCATAATAAGCCAAAGAAAGTACCCTTCATCAGTCCTTTTCTTTTAAATTTTTCTGCTGTTCTCAATCTGGCTTCTGCTAGGTTGCTCGGTTTTTAAAATGGCTCCTGTTGTGGTTGTCATCTTCTAGTTTCACAAATCAGCACTGAGCTCCATCCCTTAGCCTATCTCAAAAGTACCTACCCCAGATTAGGCATTACTTTCCTTCCCACAAACAGCCCTGGAAGAAGTCCTAAAGGGGAGTTCCCCAAAGTGGGAATATACATAAAGATGCGGGCCACCCAAAAACTGCCTGACAGTTCCTGCAGCGGAAAATGGGCTATTGTTTTTGGATTAACTGAAGAGGCTAACATGTCAACTGGTAAAGCCCCAGAGTTCTTAAAACTACTAAAGTGGAAAGATGAACACAATGCCATGTCACAAAGTGCAACACTGCCTTAAAAACGATATTTTGATATACATAAATACTAATGCATGCATCATAAACCGCTCGTACTAACAGCATGTCCAGCTATTTGAGTCTGCGTTTCATAATCTTCATCACATATACTGGATGTTGGAAAAAAAAAATAGTGTTTTTATTGCACTAATTCCCTGCTTTTATTCCCTTGTGATGTTTTTTGTGGTTTGCTTTTCTATTTCATAGCTTTTATTATGAATCAGAATCAGAATGCTTTATTGTCACTTGACTTAGAGAAAACACAATAAAATTTGCTGTGCACACCTAAAAATGATATTTCTACACACCCACACACTCAAGCTAGATAACAATACACACAAGTAACAATCACACATCCTCACGTGCTTGTGAAATAATATGTAGTTACACTATTTCCTACACACATACAATACACCCCTCTGTCCACAATCACAATAATGGCAAAGTACTCTGAAAGGAGCATCAAGTCAGAAACTTTATAAATAAGATAAAAATAATAAATGATTATATTGCACCTGATGTCTCCAGGTTTTTGTGCATGGATATGACATGAGAGAATTATGTCAGGCACAGTAAAATAAAATATGTAATATTGCACATACTGTTATGAGGTTGTTACACATGAGCAGGACCACTGTGATACAAATATTTAGTGATGTAGTCCTGAGGTTATAATGATGTAGATGGTGGTAGTAAAAGGCTTGAGTGTTTCTGGGAGGCCAGTTCAGTGATGACTCTTGGGAAGAAACTGTGTTTCAGCCTGCTGTTTTCAGGTGACTTTTGGGCTTTAGGTCACCCCCCTGACAAAAGCTGTTCTTTCCCTGATTCTAGGAAGAATCTTGGTGGTTCCAGAATGTCTTCCACTTCAAGGGTTTCTAAGTTATGAGAAAGTTTTGTCACTTTGCAGTCACTGAAAGGTTTGCACTCTTTCTTGAAATGGTTGTCTGCTTTAGGGGTTAGTTGTAGGGTTGTCAAAAAAAAAAGATTCTCAGGTACTAATTGATGCTAAAAATAACTCTTGGATTAGATACTTATTTTCAGGAGTATTGATACCAACAGTGCCGTCTTTGTCTCCTTCAGTTGACACACAACTTCAAACAGCACCGCTACGGACAAGCAGACAAGCAGCACCTCCCTTCACTAGCAGCTGAAGTACTTGATGTTCACAACACTGAACACTTCAGGAGGAATTTCAAGAGATCAGTAAAGCTCCAGTTTCAACAACATCAAAGAACTGAACAGTTAAATGTTAACCTTGAGCGGTGCACACCAGGTTAACATTTATTAGCCGCTTAACCATTAGCAATAGAGCTCGGGAATTGCAGTGCATTCTGGGTAGTTGCCACAATGTTTTTCACGCAAAACCAAAACAAAGACAAACACAAACAGTAATAAGGAAGAAAACACACTAACAAATGTTGAAAAAAAACACGCCCAAATGACCCGTGAGAAGCACAATACGATACAGAGAGAAGCTAAACAACAAGCCAAAGGAGTGTTATTAGGAGAAAATAATGGTAATATGAGGGGTTGATCCATATAAACACAAAGAATAGTCACTCGAGTTTTAGGAGCCACCGATGCTCAAGTTCCACAACATTTTCTCAAAACCTGTTTGTGTTGAGCGTCTAAACACTTCTGTGTGTCCAAGGTGTAACGATGTCTTCAACAATTTAACTTTCAAACCCAAAAGCAACCTCTGTCTCTGTATATATAATGTATACAACTTGGACTTGGGTGAACAACAGTCCCATAATACATTGCGTTGGTGACGTCACGATCCCGAACTCGTTACCCGATAGCCACAAACCCAGCCTCAGCGAGTGACAAGCTAGTGTATTTCTAGTGCCGGTCCCAAGCCTGGATAATTGGGAGGGTTGCATCAGGTGCATAAAATCTTTGCCAACTCAAATATATGGATCCATCCGCTGTGGCAACCCCTGTGGAAATAGGGGAGCAACCGAAAGCACCTTTATCCGATAGCTATATTATCTACATTATTAAGTTATCATTAATGTAACTGTTAACGGCTATGGTTAAAAATAAAATGATGAAGTTAATGTGCGAGCTAGGCAGCAAACGCTATCAGTCCTGCCCGTCTGTAATAGACAGTGTTAATTCAATAGGATAACACAGTTATTTGTGTCTAAAAACCGAGAAAAATTTACCAGCAACTAGAGAGAAACAGTGGCAACCTATCTAAAGACCGTTACTTGATCAGCGACAAAAGTATGGAGCCACGTCACCAGAAGCACAGCAAACTGCTGGTCACTATTTAGACTGATTCTATCCTATTGAGCTGGATGAGCCAAGTTCAGTAATTAACCATCAACATTTCTTTTAGACCCCATACTACTACTAATAGCAATAATAATAGTAATGTAATTATTAATATAAATGCATACAATTAATTTAATTTTAATCTCAATTACAATTTTGGCTTCCCACAATTAAATGAATATGATCGAGTGATATTGAAAATGCATGCTCCACCAACAGAACGCAAAGCAAAAGCAAATCCAGTGCCCCCACTCTAGTGTATGAATGTGAATGAATGTTTGGTGCTGGTCAGAGAGGCCGTTGGTGCGGATTGGCAGCCACATTTCCATCAGTCTGCCCCAGGGCAGCTGTGGCTACATATGTAGCTTATCACCACCAGTGTGTGAATGTGGAGTGAATGAATAATGGATTCAATGTAAACCTCTTTGGATGTCTTGAAAAGCACTATATAAAATCTAATCAATAATTATCATTATTATAAATCCCATCATACATTTCCCTACTCCCCCCTTTTCCTTTCCCCATTACTTTTGTATGACTTTAAATTCATGGCTTTTCTCTCCCCTAGTTTAAGCTTTTTCCTGTTTGTTGTTCGTCATCTCTTGGTCTTGAAAGCCCGGCATAACAAACCGAAACCAGGTTTCCTCAGCCTGCAAAACTTCATGATCTGACATAGCACAGCTCCAACTGGCAGTTTACATTAGTGAGAGCTTTGGATTAGATTTTTTTGGGGGTAAATCATTTAACAAGTCAAATTCCTAAGGAGGCAGATTATTAAATTAGCAAAATTAGAAGAAGAAAATAGAAAATTGAACTTCTGATGAACTTGACTACTTGCCAGTAGTCGTATATATTTCCCAACCGTAGTTCACAGTATTTGGAGTATTTGCTGTTAGTGACTTTTGTTTTCTTTATGTAGAGAGAAGAAAAACAAAACAAAACATTGATTGAAATTGTAAGATAAATCAAGATTTAGGTTTTTTGCCATATCAGCCAGCTCTAAACCAACAGTAAAGTCACTCATGAGGTCTTGCTCCAGAGAAAAAGCAACACGGAAACCAAACCGATTCATCATTTTGATGACATTCTTCCCATTGGATTTTGATCTGTCTTATGTGGGAGATAACATTTCGCATGAGAGAGGTGAAAACCTATTTCCAGACTGTGTAGTACAAACAGACTAGTGGGTTGTGTCCATGTGAGTTACTAGCTGTTTACTGTTGTAAGACATTTAAAGTCTGAAGCTGTTTCATGCTGTAAACATCTCATGCTGCTGTGAGTGACATCAGTGGCTGTTTTTCGAGGTATCTTGCTGCAGTTTCATATTGGCAGTGTAAACTGTGTGTGTGTTTCAGGCAGACAAATGATCAAACACTTGACTGTTAAACAAACACGCAGCCATGATGAATTTTTAACTCTAACACACACACACAAAGAAAATGAAAAAAAATCTGACTCTTGGTAAGACCACCAAGCAAGTGGTTTGTTTGCCAAAGGAAAGCTGTGGTTACTGACTTACATGCTTTTGCAATGCACACACACACACACACACACACACACACACATACACAGTATTTTAGCATAAAACCTGAAGTCTTATAGAATAGCATTTCTATACATCACTATGGCTTTGACTTTTTGTTGCTGAACAACAGCAACGTTTCTGTGCTATTTTATTTTTTGACATACAATTTGGAACCATATCCCAGCAAATTATTAAAATTAATCATAAAATAGCCAGACGTTTTTGAAATGTAAGTTCATCAGTATGAACCACCGAGCATTTGGGAAAAGGAGAAGGTTTAGGAACTGACAGTAGAGGTGTTGAGCAAATCATGAAGGCACAGATAGGTTGCAAAATTCAGTAAGTTACAGTGTCTCTTAGTTCCTAGTTACACTTTTAAAACTTTGCAGATGTCTAGGTTTGAGATTAAAAGTAAGATTTGATCAACCACTTAATGTCGATGACCATGATTTTCTGGTCGACCAGTCATTGCCTTTGCTTGGACCAAAAATATTCACTGACAACTGGGCTGTGTTTAGTCCATCTGATTTGGTCTAGATTTAAAAGATTGACTGTTTTGGAGCATAAACAGCCCTCTGCGAGACATATCAAAAACTTTGAGATTTAATTGAAATGTGAAAGGTGAAAAATCATCTTTTCAAGTCACTGAAAATACTTTTAGAAAAAGACATTCCTTGACATCTATTATGTGAAAAGTTGTCTTCTCAGGTTGTTTAAAAATACCTTCATAGCTTTACCTTTAGATTTGAAACCATGCGTATGCACAAATGATGAAGGCCAGGCTATCGTAGAAAATTTTCACACATATCTTTAAAAGGAAACAAAGTAATAATAATAATAATAATATTAACTGAAAAAGGTGTAGTCTGAAACTTACCTTTCTTTACATAACCAAAGGACAACCATTTCACTTCAAGGTTTCACCAGTACAAAGACCACCACACTATACATATCAGTTATAAATTCATAGCATTTTAAAACTGCATTCATTTAAAAGATTTCATCCAGGATGTCATCACTTAGACTCTAATTTTGTGGCGTTACTTCCCTAATGGATGTCCTACAATTGCAGTGAATTTCTAATCTTGGGCATTTTGAGATGATGAAAAGTCCAATTTTTACGCTGATTTTGGAACAGTGTTTGGTCACCATAAACTTCTGAAAGAAATGTCAGGCTCACTGCTCCAATATGTTCACCAGTGATACTCAGAACTCTTTAGTACAAATAACTTCCTGCATTTATGCAAACAAAGTTGTTGAGGGCAGTGCAGTGAGCTGGAAAACCGAAGTAAATATAGCTGCAAGCATTTGATCCACAGGTATTTATTTACCTTAATGAGCACTTGGAAACTCACCACATCCATGAATTGCTACATTATTGATGGGCAAAACTTGGCGATTGAGGCTGTGGCATACTGCTTTTCTCTACCTGTGCATGCAGCTTGCAGCGGTTCAGCATCATGTATAGTGTCACACACAAACAGTGTTGCTGCAGTTGCACAGGTACTACCATCGAAGAGAGCACCCGATAAACTCCCATTCACATAACGTTATGTAAACTTATTAAGTTAATACAATTACAGTCTGTATTTGGTTTCTACTATCACTACATAGTGCAAATAAAGCCCCTACTCTCTTCTTTAATAACATTCAAATACAAAAATGGTTCAAAAGTAACACTGAGGCTTGGATTTTTTTTATTATCTGTGACATATTCAGATATAGCCTTTATTTTGAAACTACTAAAACTGTGGTTGTTGTGTTGTGAATATGACTTTTTTTTATTGTCCTTTTTTTAGCTGAAAATTGTGAACAGAAAAATGACATGCCAAACCGGTAGCCACATGTGTGGAATGATGACTTTTGGAGATACAGATGTGAATTGATTTGTCATTTTTTTTCAAAAATGTTGTGTGACAGACTTTTGAAAATAACATTTTTATGTTTGGAAGTGAAATTACATCATTGTCATAAATCAGAATCATTCCAAATTTTATGCATCGACTGAGTCATAAGATGAAGATAAGATGTACTTTATTTATCCCAGATTTGGGAAAGTCTTTTGTTACAGCAGTAACAAAGGAATTTCCTAGATGGGAGTAAGCTCTCTGCAAGATGTAGATGATTGCATCATCCACTCTCAGATTTGATTGATATGCAGATGGCAGAGGGTCGAGAGTTGTTTTCACCTGCAGTCTCTGGTGGGCCAGGACTAGTCATTCCAGCATCTTCAACACATATGATGTGAAGGCAGCTGGTCGATAGTTGTTGAGCTCTGATGGTGTCGACTTCTTCAGTACAGGAACCAGACAGGTTGAATTTCACAACACCTGTATCTTCTCCTGCTTCAGACTCCAAGGTATAAATGTGATTTAGGATCTCAGACAGCTGGCTAGCACAGGTACTCAGAACTTTGGGGCTGATGCCATCAGGGAAAGCAGCCTTGCTCTGCTGCAGATACTCCAGCTGTCTCCTAACCTGGCCAGAAGTCAGAAGTGGGTGGGTCTGATCCACAGAGTTTACTCTGGGGGGAAGAAGGGCAAATGATAGCGGGGGTTGTGTAGAGGCTGAGTGTGTGGTGGAGGAGGCAGCAGAGGGCTGTGAACTAAACCTGCTGAAGAAATTGTTTAGCTCATTTGCTCTCTCCAGGCTGCCAATTGGTTGTCTGTCACCTTACAGCTGCACCAAGGCCCAGTATAAGATACAAAGGGATGATTTTGAACTGTAAGTCATGGTCAAGAACAAAAATCTGGTAGCTGGTAATGTGCAGAATAGGTCCCCCTTAAAATTAGGAAAAATAAAAAAAAATTGAAAACATTCAAGACAATACCACAAGAAAAATGGACGATCTAACATAGTCAGTATTATACTTCAGTGTTCCCTGTATCCGACAAATATGCAGTTTATCATATTAAGCCCATATCATATGAAGTAAAGCTGTGGCCCCATGGGTTTGATGTCTGTGTTACACACAATCTGCAAATGTTCCCTTTTACTCCGAAAAACAATTAGAAACATAAAAACTATGGCAATACATGCACAGTAAAAGTTTTCCCAAAAGTCTCCTTTGGATGAGGTAGTGCATTATAATATAATATAATATAATATAATATAATATAACGGCCACCACAAGCCAGTGTACTCCTAGTGCTGGTCCCAAGCCTGGATAAATGAGGAGGGTTGTGTGAGGAAGGGCATCCAGCGTATAATCTTTCCCAAATCAAACATGCAAAACATCAAGAATGTGATTTTCATACTGGAGTCGTTTGGGTTAACAACAACTGCCTCTGGTGCTGTTGGCCAGCGGGTTGCCGGTGGAAGCTGTGCTACTGTGCTACAAAGGAAGACAAAGGAAGAGGAGAGGAGGAAGGCGTGTTTGGAGGCAGCAAGAGATGGAGTGGAGGTGAGACTAGGGACTCTAAATGTAGGGACTATGACTGGTAAAGGGAGAGAGCTGGCTGATATGATGGAGAAAAGGTAGGTAGGTAGGTAGGTAGGTAGGTATTAAAGGGCTATGTACAACAAGCTTTTAAGGTGGCAGTTATTAAACCATTACTTAAAAAGCCTTCAGTTGACCCAGCTTTTTTTTAAGCTAATTATAAGCTGATCTCTAACTTTCCTTTGATTTCTAAAATTCTTGAAGGAGTAATTGTAAAAAAGCTGAAGCCTATCCCAGCTACCGAGAAGTGCGAGAAGTGGGGTACGCCATGGACAGGTCGCCAGTCTGTTGCAGGGCTAACACAAAAAGACAGACAACCATTTACACCTACCGCCAATTTAGATTGACCAATTAACCCCACTAACCCCACTAACTGCATGTCTTTGGACTGTGGGAGGAAGCCGGAGTACCCGGAGAGAAACCGCACAAACACGGGG
>VVAS01111867.1:10603-24942 GCA_015103295.1 Ptychochromis oligacanthus | reverse complement strand
AAAGGAAAAGTGGCGGGCACCCCGTTTTTTGGGGGTGGTGGGGGGGGGGGGGGGGGGGGGGGCGATAATTTAGATGCGATAATTTTAGATGCGATAATCTAAAATTGGGTGTTAAAGCTCATGGATTTACTAATGATGCTTTTTTGATGTGCCTCTTTTTGCATGACTCCAGTTTCCTAGAAACTAATGTCTACCAGCTGTGCATTAGACAATTTTCACAGTAATATACTGCATTATAAATAATGACATTGGTTCATATTGCACTGACTTCACTGACAATCTTTCAAAGACAGCTATGTGATTGCATGTTCTAACATGCTTTTAGCACATCTACAGACTTTCCAAAAAGATAAGTTCCACTCACTGTTTTAGTCAGCCTGGGTCTATATTTAAAAAATGTCAAAAGAAAGAGGAAAGGATTTGTGTAATGTATTTCTTTGCCATATGCCTTCATGGCTTTCTATACAGCTGTTTCTGCCAAATTAAACATTTTATTGTGACAAAAATGCTTTAAAAGACCACCCATTGCTTAATGTTGCATTGACAAAATATTTACAAAAGTGGTTTTCATAATGACACTGTTAACTGGCAAGCATATAAAGATGGTGCTAATTTGTATCACATTGTACCTGTTGTTAAAAAATGTTCCTCTATCATTTTTTCCCCCCAGTGACTTGATATACTAAGCACCAAATACTTGACTACAACTGTTGCATTTTATTTTGAGACAAGTGACTATCTTATACTGTCATAACAACATTAGGGCTGTGCCATATCATACTGCCCACAACAATACCAGTAAATTTTTATGTGATTAAAAAGTATCATATCATGATATCAGTGATATGGCAACACCATGTGTTTACAATTCCATAGCAGGCTTGTGTTGTTTCCACAACAACAACACAAGACTTTTCTTTAGCATCTTGCTGTCATTAGTTTTGCAGAATGACATGCCTTATCAGCATGATAAAACCTCACGTAACATTGATGCTTATTACAAAGATAGCATCTATTGCATAGGTACTTTAGTTTTCTATAAACTTTGTGTGTAACAGATACATAACAATGTATGAAAATACTGTATACCATTACTTTGTTAATTATTACAAATTCAAAAGAGTAGGTGGCAAGGACACCAGTTCCAGTGTGTTTATAGCTAATACTACCCCCCACCCAAAAAAACAACAACAACAAAACAAAAATACAAACAAAACCAAAAAAAGAGACATTTTGAAAATTTTTTAGCAAATACTTAGGAAACTAAGACATGTAATATAAAGTGGTGCATTTGTGATGTACTGTGAACTGGCCCTTAACATTACAGATACCCAGTGTGTTTAACTGCAGATGCAAATCACCTTGGAAACTAATGACAACAAAAGGTATTATACACTTTGTGCCACTCTGTTTTTTTGTTCCAATGTTGTCCTTTACTGTCAAAAATGATTACTGTATGTAACACAATAACATGGATTGAGTAATATGTAATAAATGATAACAAGGTATTTTGGACATGTGTAAAGAGCTCCTTCTAAACAACTGAACAACTGGACATTAAGGAAGGTGCAAAACTAGTTTTCTTCAGTTATGGGGGCAGGGGACTGTGAAAATATCTTTTAATGTTTAGTGCAACATAAAAAATGAGCTAACGGGGTATACAGTTAATGTATTGTTTGCTTATATTTTTTGCATCTGAATTTACTCCCGGCTTTAAAGATTAAACAATTCATATCCTAATTGATACATACGTTGTTTACGCCTATACTGTAGGCATTTATTGTTTTACTTCATTAGACAAAGAAGAGCACTGTGCAAACAGTGGTGCAACACTGTATTATAATGAGGTATAGTAATTAAACCCATATTCACCACAGACCCCTAAGGCATCTTTCTTGCATGTAAAACTGGTTCAGATTCAGCTGAGCAGGACTCATAACCACCAACAAATAGTGCAGTAGCTTAAACACATGAGAAGGTTTACAGCCGTCTCAGGTTCTGGGACCTACCTGCTTTGGACCACAATACTGTCTTGATAAAGGCGGTCAAACATGCAGATCTTTAGGTCAATGTTAGGCTGAATTACCCATACAGGGATGCTGAGTGCCACACCTCTCACATGGATGGGTATCTGTTTGAATCAGTCCTCAGTTACATACACTAAACATATAATTTGATTCATAATGCAAACAGAATATTAAACTCTATGGCTCTGTAAACCTCTTAAAAATATGTTTACTACCTATGATAGTCACAAGATTATAAACAAGTTGTGTCTTACTGGCTTGCTGGTTTTGTCAGAGAATTTGATGTGGAAGTCCAGTTTGGTCTCTCCTGGAATGTTTGGAGTGAATACAATATCCAGTCTGACACTTTCAAATGGTCCAATCTCTCCCTCTCTTACCTGAGCAGGGATGCAAAAAGCAAGACAGGCAGACATTTGATTTTTAAATATTGTATTTTTAAGAACTATACCTTGAAGAACAAATACTCTGAAAGTCTAGAAAACACACACAAAAAATTACTGCGTAAACATATTGAATATATTTTTACTGAGCTGTTTAGTTGTAGTTGATGAAACAAGGACACTGCTGAAGGGGAAACTGAAAGCTGTGGTGCAGTTGTGTAACATTACGAGATGCGGAGTCATATACACATATACATACAGTGAAAGGCAAACTGTCACGGTAGTGAGAGCATAATAAACACAAAGGAGGAATACCACTGATACAGCAAGTGCCGCACTACTCTGGCGTGATGATAGTTTGATGGATAATCTGCCATTTAAGACACCAGCCTTCAACCACACAATGTGAAAATATCAGTCAAAATGACAACGATTGAGCCGAGGGCATGCAGGCGCATGCAATACACACAGTCACAATAATAGCAGAGGGAGAGGTGATGCACCATTAGCCCCCCACCAGAGAGACGTAATGAACCCTGAAAAACTCCAGAATTTCACATGGGCCACAAGGCATACACAGCATCATTGCTAAAAACAAAACAGAGAAGCAGAGTCTTTTATCGACAGACAATACAGACAAAATGCCAACTTTGCACTCAAAATGTCTCAGAATCTGGGCAGATCACTTTGGGCACCCTTGCTATACAAATGCAGTCCATTTGTGACATTAAGGAGGAGGTTCATGCTCCTAAGAGGGTGAACCATTTTTGATTGACTCATAGCTCTATGTCTAACATCACCCTTGAGTCAATATTTCAAATTAATTGGGCCTATCACCATTAGAACAATCACACTGCACTTTCGTCCTCTAAGACTTTCCTCAAGTCTTAATTTATCTTAGTAAGAACAGTCAAATATTCAATGTGTTGCCCCACACTGGGCTTTTAGGGGATGACTCTGCATGATTGGTCCGCACAGTTAAGGCAAAAAGTCTGTGTTACCTGACTTAACAGAAGTCTATGCATTTTCCTGTTATTTCTGGAGATTTAATAAATGAAAGCATACGTTTTGAGTAAATTAAAGCCTACTTTAGAATAACTGGTCCTGATGATTTTCCTTCGGGAAAAGTTAAAACCTCTTTGGTTGGTGCCAAAATTGTTTATATGCAGGAAAAACCCTGCCTAAGGCTTCTCCAAGACAACTACTGTGTCACATCTGAGGTATAAACAATAGCAGTTTAGACTACAACTGGTTTATGTCTTAATCTTCCCATTAAAACATCCACAAACCCTTTTTAAATAAACTTTTGACATACTAAAGATTGGTTTCATGATTACATTATTAATCAATCTGAAACAGTAGCATTAACATAGAGAATAAAGTTTTTGAAGTAGGACCTAATACTTACACTCCCGAGTCTTATGTCAGTGGAGTCTGAGGGGGTCTGGTCTATCTGAGTGTCCGCATCAGATGAAAGGCAAGCCTCAGAAACAGCTTCTGGATCTGCTGCTGAAGCCTCTGACACTGCCACACACACAGAGACAGAGTCACAAACCCTGTTCACAGGTCATTACCACTTAAAGGTTACTATAAGTGGGCAACCTGAATGGGTTAGATGCTAAACCATGAAATGCAACACTACAAAACAATTGTGAGCCCGTAGTTTAGATTAGAGTAGTGTTAAATACCCGAAATTTGGCCTCATTGTGGTAGCATTTTTAGTGTATATTGTAAAAATATCAGTAAAAGATCAGTAAAGGATGAGCAGACAAACCCGGACATTTAGGCCCCAAAAAACTATAACACTACTTCTTCCTCTTAGGCACATGTGGAACATTTTATGGCAATCTGCAATCTGACCATTAATTTACTGATCTGTGACATGGAAAACAAATCAGAAAAAAAATGCACTACAATCAGGTTCAGTTCAAAAAGGAACATCAACAGCCTGAAAATTGGTCCAACATTTGAGGGCCTTTATCAACAATAGTCATAAAATAAAGACACAGAGCCAGAGCTACTTCAGCACAGGATTTCCAAAGGCAGCAGAGCAGAGGCAAAAGACTGAACAGCTTATCAAAGCATCAGCAGAAGGAAGTGCTGAGTGCAGTGATGTAGACTTCAGATCTGAGAGAACACTAAAGAGAAGATGCCTTGTTGTCACCAGCTGTAAGAGCAAGGTGAACCCTCCGCTTTCTGTGTGTGTTCTTTTATTTTCGTTCTTACAAGGACCCAACGTCCTAACAGGAATAGAGAGACAGGAAAAAACTATCTACCATGGGGAGATGTTGTCAGTCCTCATTTTCTGTATTTCAGAGAGTATTTCAGGGTAACACTGTCTTCCTGTCTCCCACAAATTATAATCAAATACAACTACTCTGCACAGTGGTGCTGTATTTAGGCACAGCATGCTAATGGCAGAATACAATATGCTGATTTTCACTATCTTAGTTTAGCGTGCTAGCATGCTAATACTTTCTAAAAAAACCCCCACCAAATACAAATCAAACCTAAAGCTGTGGCTCATGAGTTTCATAAACAAATGTGTTGGACAAGAAAGTGACCTAATTATAACACTAGGTGAAACGTTATCAATAAAAAGGGGAACTTAAATGCATGTACCAAATTTCATTAGTCTCTCCAGTCATTGTTGGGGCTCTTCACTCAAAACTACACATATCAAACTCATGTTTGTGCTAAAGGAAAAGCCATAGAAACATTCTGCAGTATCAGAGTATCATAATTCCCGTATTTAGAACCAAAAATGGCTGTGCTTGTATCTGCATGTCATGTGTTGCAAGAGGGAAATACAATGCCAATACATTTGGAGAAGAAAAGAGACAGTGCCCAGTTTTTAATTCATGCTATGAGGGACTTTAGTGCAGGTTCAGGTTTCAGTTTTTCTAGTTCAGGATAAAAACTGTTAGATAATTATTCTCTGTGTGTTACCTGACTGTTCTTGGTGTATTCCCGCAGAGAGCTCCTGACTCTGTTGCTTTGATTGGACATCTCCGGCATCCATGGATTCAGAGCTGTTCTGGTTTTTAGATGTTGTGTTTTGACTGGATGTCTTCTATCAGCCAAACAAACAGACAAATTCATTTATTTTTACACATAATACTTTGTATGAGCATCCTGAGAATTACAATTTTAGACATCGCAATGCAGAAGCTTTGGAATTCTCTCACGTTGCAAATATAAACCCTAATTTCTCTTCAATGGTTTTATTATTTTTGCTTGTTAAGAGTGCAGAAAAATAGAAGTACAATATTTGTTACAAAACAAACAGAAGCTATTCATTCTTTTATAGCTGTAATCAAATTTCTCCCTTAGGGCATCCAAGAAACAGCAACTCTCACAGTCCAGATAAATATTTGACCTGGCATGTGTTGGCAGAGACCTGGGATGGCATCTGGACATCGCTAGTTTCTGGACTGAGACATGTGGAGGTGTCCAGGCTGAAATGGGTGGCCAGCGCACCCTTGTTGGTCAAGGTGATGGTCCGTGAAATAGTCTGGCCCACGACGTGCGAACCGAAGTCAATGAACTGTCTGTCGACCTCCAGCTAGAGAAAGAGTATAGTCGCTTCCAGCAATTAGCACTGTCAGTGAAGAGCTGCCAGCTCTAATACATAGTTTTACATATATTAATAAGCAGATAAACTGATTAAATAAGACAGTGAGCATAAATAAATAGCCAATCAGTGCTGTTTTCTGTGGTAAGACAATAACAGTGTAGTGTGAGTGAGTCCATTTTAGCCCAAAACAATTGTTCCTATTTTTTTAAAATAATTATTGTTACTAAATTATTGGGGGCAAAAAGCTACATCAATATTGGACAAAAGTTACAAAAGTTATAAAGACAGACAAGACAGAACCTTATGAAAACTGGCAACCAAAATTGGAAGTCATTGATAATGTCCAATAACTTTAGCTATAGCACACTACTCACAATGCATTTCTTCATGGTGCATCTGACAGGCACGGAAAAGGGACCCAGTGCTGATGCAAACTGGAGCTCTCCTTCCAAGTCCTTGTTGATCTGCAGGGATCAGATAATCGCATAATGATTTGCTGGTAATCAAAAAAGAAGGTTTGACATCAGATTAAACTGAAAAAAATTTGATCCTAAAACAAAGAGCAGGGCAGTAGAGAAGTTACACGGGCTGGTCACTGCAAAGGCTGTGCAACCAAATCTTAAAAAAGCTAAGCAGTTTGAGAAAGACACTTGTGCTCATACAGTACTTTTTTTTTGCAGAAAAGATGAGAAGATTGATAACAGCCTCATGTTTAGTCGTTGTATATAGTGCATAAGGCAAATCAAGAAGCAGCTACTTTGGCCTGTGAAAAATATCCACCTGCTGTAAAAGCACTTCTAAGACTCACTATTCAGCATGCTGTTTTTAGTTTATTCCATGTGATAAAACAGGGGAGATTCCTTACACTTGAATGTTTGTGCATATTAATTGATTATTAAACAAACAAAAAAACAAAAAACCCTTCTAAAACTTGAAAGTATTGCTCCACAGTTTTATGCCTATAGAGTCATATTATATACACAGCGGTGATTTCTCACTGACATGGAGACATAAAAGCTATATGAAGTGTATTAAGCAGGATAAAGCAGAGCAGTGCGTAATAAACTTCGCTTTGTTTTCCTTTTTTTTTTTTTTACATTTATATAGATATAGTCTCAAAAAGAGGTTAAAACCACTGAAGACTGTTTTGTAGATAAGAGACTCGAGTCTCCTAAAGGTATCATGCCCTGTGGATGTTTAGAAGCAGTGGTGATAGCAGGGGTGATGCTACGAACCATTGGCTGGAAAATAGCCTGCATGTCACAGGACATCCCAGTGGATAAGGAAGCAGGAGGCCGAAAGCTGAAACACAAATGACAGGAATTTATGATTACTTACATTTTTTTTTGTTACAGGTTAAAAAGTCAGTTGCATTACCACATGATGCTGGATTGTACCGTTCACAATTATGAAAAAGGTTGAAGTATAAAGAAACTTATGATTAGCAACAAAATGGTTAAGATTGTGAGTATGACAGCAATAATATAAAACATGATTCAAAGGAAACATTTTGTTGTAAAAGCAACACAGAATGTAAATGCCTCTGCCCTAGGAAATTCACTATATTCAACAAGATTAGCAGCTCAGATAAAATGCTAAAGTATAATGAATAAGCTGAGGTCAAAAGTCAGCCTGATGCTCATTTAGCATGCCAAAGGAAAACAACGTGAAAGAAATCTGCTATTCCATGAGAAAGCCCTGCAACCTGGAATACAATGGTTGGATATTATTTAACAGGTAATTCTTATTATATTGAACTGCAAACCATAAGAGAAACCAAAAAGTCTATTTTCAGATAAGAAAACAAGCATAAGGATTGTGGGCTATTTCAAAGCAACATGTGTATCTCACAGCACATGTTCGCTCCAACCCTAATGCTGCCCTGAGGAGCTTGATAACTTGCTGCCCTTCCAGAGACACGAGAAGAGGGCCGATCAATATAAATACAGCAGGCAGCCGGCCAGGGAAGCAAGGCGAATTTTCAAAATTCAATAAATAAACAAAAAGTTAGAACCATGCAGCTATGAGCATAATTAGGAGTCAACTACAGTTGCAGAATAAAATGGATACCAAGCTAATTGTTGTTTTTAGGAGTAGTATTATCCTGTGATAGTAAACTTAAATCTGAATGTAACCACACAGCTGGCTTTTTGTTTGCAGATGAGATCTCTTTGGTGTCAAGTTAATGTCTTTGTCTGAAAAGACAAAAGCTGAGTGTCTGAACAGATTCATGCAAGTTTTTCTTGCTCTGCCTCATATCATTTTTTTTTTTTTACCTCTGTGAAGACTACAGTTTTTTTTCTGTTAACATGAAAAATACAGACACAAGACAATAAGAAAACAATATGGAAATAAGCTTATGCTGTTATGCTGTTTTATTCATAGCACACTGCATGTCCTCTTAGAGTTTTGTTTTCTGTTTTTGTAAGTATATGTTATATGTTTGTGTTTTTTGCTTGTTACATATCTTTGTGAATATGTCAGTATATAAAAAACAGTTTTGGAAACAACAGCAACAACAGAATTTCATCATACAACACCAAAGTTCAGTTATCACGCGCACACACTTATAAATTACTCTAACCTCAGTATAATAATAACATGCACTATCATCAATGCCACTGAGCAATGGGGCATTAGGTTCAGTTTAGGCCAGTTGTTTGAAGTTGCTGGTCCAGTTGCCAGGCGAAAAACTTGGAACAGCCTGGCTGAAGCTGTCATCCAGCTCACCACTGTGATCTGGAAATCCATGAAAGAACTCCACCTGGTTGGGTAAATCTGGTGGTAAATGTCACATTGCACATTCATCTTTTCTTTTTTTTCTGGTCAGATTTCCCACTTTATTGATATTATTCTTCCTTTCTAACTTCAAGACAGTTGGTATGAAGGGATATGAAGGAAAATAGAACAGTTCACTTGGGATTAAATTCTGAATGAGGCAGTGTTTGAAAAAGCCTGCTCAGCTCTATATAAAACGCTGCAAATGAGGCCATACTGTACAGTTTTTATCCTGTAATATCTATTGAAGAGGACTGAGGTGGTGAAGCTGGGATCTTTGTTATACAGTAGTACTAACTATACTGTGTGTTAAATTATATATTCTTGTCCCCATTGGCTTCTCCTATAGTAAATCAATAAGCACTCTCAGTCCATAATTCAGTTCAGCATAGCTAAAACCCTCTCATAGTCACACTCAACCACTTCTGAAAGCAATCTGCTGAGAAGCATGAAAACTCTGTCTGATGTGTGTCAATAGTACTTGAATAATCTTGCTCTTGTGCTAATTTTTTTGAAGTGACATCTGGTTCTCTTTACATCTGGTGGCTACAACATACCATAATGCAATTTCTTTTCATAGTTTTAGGAATCATAAAAGTATAAACTTTTTTGGCTAATCATCCAAACCTTTGAGGCCGTTTTCCTTTTGTTTTGTTCTTTGAGCGGGTAAAAAAAATTTTTTATCTATGAAAAACCAAAAAAAAAAAAACTGCTTGAAAACATACTCAAGTGGATGGCTGAAATAAACATGGGCCTGTCACAGAATTTAAAGTCTAACTGCAGCGTTGACTGATGCACATATTCAGTTTTTTTTTTAATGGACAGACACAGGCAGACTACCAAGAGGGGATTAATAAAACAAAAAACTCAGTTATGTGCAGTGTGGTTTTCTCATGTCAGTCACTGAAATGAACTCTGACAGTTTTCGGGCAATTGAGAATATGAAACTACCTTTGTCATCTTGATAGTTTCAATTGGATGCAAGCATAATACAGAAGGCTGTCAAAGCTTCCTCTATTGCACAGCCAAAAAAAACAAAAAAAACTTTTAGAGGAATCAAAAGGGTGATGGACCACTTTAGAAGAGGAGATGAAACTCTCAGTTTGTTTAAATGCAAGGCTTTCACACAAAGCTAAATCTGGCAGCATGCTGTTTTGAATACAGCAAGCAAAGAGAGCTCTGCTGGCACTGGAAACAGTTAATACTTCTGTTACTATTTGCAAGATAGGGTTAGGGTTAGGATTAGGGTTAGGGCTATCTGCAATATTTGTAAAAGTTTGGCTAAAAACACAAGTTATCCTTTACCTGGTCAAAAATAAATTCAAAGCCACATTAAAGGTTCATTTAAAATGTGCTATTACTGTCTAAAGAATCCTTTTTCTTCTAAGCCTTGGAGTGGGTGCAACAAACACTCTTTATCTTTATGTTTCCCCAGGTGTCACCATAAGGTTGACATTTATGGGTGACAATGGGTGTGGGACAATTTTTTGCTACTGAATATGGAATAAATGTCTCCAGAACTGTTGGATGGGTTGCCATTAAGTCTGTAGAGAACCTTTTTTTTTTTTTTTTGCACAGCAGGATGATCTCTAATGAGCTGGCTCTCTGATGCAGTAAGTATTCCAGTGCCATCCCCAGGCCACAATTTAAATACTTTGGACTATGACCAACACAAACCTTAACTTCTGCAAATTAGACATTTCTACTACTTGCTTGCTTACCATCAGCAGGTCAATTTAGAGCTTATTAGCATTTGCTCAAAGGCAAGTACTGCTGACTATGCACAGGTCTGAGTACAACCTCACAGTGTGCCTAAAATATACAGCCACGTCTACACAAAAGTCTGTGCAGCACATCTTAGCAGAGCCAGAGCAGCTCCTGTACATGGATATGTTGTGTATATACTATACACAGACTGTAGTTGTGTGTGTAAAACACAGAAAACTAGATTAAAGCATAGAAAATATGCTTCAGGTAGCCTGTGTTGACAGCAGGGCTGATTAATTACTAATTAATAGGATTCTATGCTAGCCTTCCAGTCTGAGGCTGCAGTCTGACTGTTTGTCAGTGTTAATGTCAGTCAACTGTAGTATGCCAAGAGCTGCTGTTAAGTACAAATACAATTACAAAAACACAAATGAAATAACAAGGAAGCACAAAAGACCACATTTTAATGTATACATCTCCCTTTACAGGAATAATAATGAAGACACAGAAGAGAACCCAGCACATGTAATTTACAAAGCAGATCTGTGCTGCAGAGGACTTTTTGGATCTTCATTTCTAGGACACATGAACCAATGGATGGATCAGAATTGCACTGAATTTGATCTTATTCAGGCAGGGTCCTATTTTGGTTGTGTAATACTCAAGTGACTCTGAATGATAGCTCTGATCATATGCTGCTGCATCATAAGGGGCACAAGAGAAAAATTAAGGCTAATGTTTTACTGCATGGGACGGCTTAATTTGGCTCATCTGGACTTTCTCACTTTTCAGGTACTTCCCTCTCCTTTTTACACAACAGAAGACGGCCCCTCAGTGGAGAAGGAATTCTACACTGAGTGCTACGTGAAACTGCAGTGACATAAATGAACCACAAACACAGGAACACAGGTAACACAGAGGACACAGAAGGGAGGGTTTTCTTGTGTGTGTGTGTGTTTGTGTGTGTGCCTGCTCATCACAGCAAGAAAGCAAACCTTGTTCCAAAGGCTGAAGATAGCAAGACAAAAAACTGATGAAAAACAGGAGAGTTTGATATCCTGTGTCACACATCCCTTGGTGCACAGATGAAAATTTTAGTGATGATTCTCGCTGACCAATCATTGGTCCTCTGTGTTGTCAGGTCACCTTTTTTTTTGTATTGCCTCAGATCCCTTGTTAACTTGACTGAGGTGGTACCGAAAAAAAAAAAGAAAAAAAGAAGAAGTTACCAGGTTCTAACCACAATGGAAAACCAAAAAACAACAAGCATAGTCAAGTCCATTACAATGTAAATGAGGCTTTAGGTTTTCAAAGACAGTCTAAACTGGTTAGAACAGGCCAAGTGACATGTACAGCACCTCTTTTTGACCTGCTTATTAATTAGCAGTACAAGGGATAGTGTTATCTCTATATTTATCCCAGTTTCCTGTTTAAATAAATCAAATTTCAGCATAGGTTTTGTTTGTTTTTCAGGGTTTGCGTCAGACTGACTTCATCAGTTTGGGATTATGGAAATCTCTATAACTATATGATGTGGAAAATAAATGTAATTGTGGCTGGGTTTAAAGGTTCCCTTTCACTTTGTCACCTCTTTGAATAGTTTTGTCAGCAACAAACTTCCAGACGACTGAACCAAATGAAACAAACTGTAGGTGTGATCACACCCTCAGTATCTGTCGAGTACCACTATTTCTACTACAGTCTACGGCTTTCTCTCACAACTGATCTCAGGAACACGCCACAGAGGGGTGTCTTCCTCTAAGCCAGTCATTTGCAGTAACATGCTAGGATGTGGGACTAACTGCAAAAACACAACTTTTATGCACTGGCTTTTCACCAAGTCTGGCAAGCCCGGGCTGTTGTGGTTTTTGTCCCAGTAGTAAAAAGATATAGCAGAACCCATTGTGGCACAAATGCACCTACGCTGGGCAGGGGGTGTCGGGGGAGAGGAAGCCAATTTTAGAAATTCAGGGGGCGTACAGGGAACCATGGGCTGGTGTGAAAAAGCCCAGTGTGTTCCTGGTTCATGTTTCTCTCTCTCTTGCTGGGCTAATGTTTTTAGCTGGGTGAGCCATGATGGCTTTGCAATCGTCACGACTGATCTCAATATTGTGTGGTTTTATGTGTGAATAATTACACACAACAGGCACTGAACACTAGAGGGAGGGTGTATAATAGGTGCATTCATTTGTCAAGATGTATGAGCATGATTCAGTCTGTAAAACTGAGGATTCCTGACACCACTTTGTGTATTATTTTTATGGTAGTTTGCATAGGATCCTGATGCAGTTGGTGATTTTTTACAGTTACAGTGGCAGGGTGTTTATAGTTTGCAGTAGCATGTAAATATGATATTAAATTTAAAGTACCCTACATAAGAATCATTTCATTTGCCCGGTGCAAGATGGAGTACAACAGCAGTATAATAGCAGAACAAATTCCCTTCATTTTCTAAGAATTTCTTGAGTCAGCTGTCTCTAAAAGAGTCCTCTATTATTTCAATTTGTATGCCTCAATATGCTATAAATGGTCTCATTTATAGCATATTTAGGTTTGTGGTTGTAACGTGATAAAATGTGGAAAAGTTCAAGGTGTATCAATACTTTTTCAAGGCACTGTAAATGTTTAGTATATACTTGGACCTACAAAGACCGCCATTGCTTTATGTATGCAATGCACTCTGGGATGAGAGTTGCACTCTAGGACTATCATTACAAAGGTGTTAATTCTGATGGACCAGAGTATTCAAAGTAAAAAAAACCCAGACTCTTCTGCTTTTGGTTGTGATTTGTATTTTCAAGGAAACAGTGGAGGTGATATGAGTCTTTCCAGCTTTCCTTGTGATAACAAGGGAAGATAAGTGCTTGCGGACCAGTATAACTTAAAAAAGACCCGTGATGGTGTTCCCAGCATTCAAGATGCATTTGATGTGGGTAGTTCACCTAAAGAGCTCACAAATCTGCTGGTTTTGAGCAATGACTCAAGCCAAATGTCGTGCCTACAATTTTCTCGCAAGGAATATAAATGCCCTCGGCTAGTGAGTTTAAATCACTTTAAACAACATAAAAATGAGAAGTATTAGATTCTTTGCCTCTATGAGGCAGTAAACCATCCACCACAGCTGTTGCTGCCTCTGAAAGGGAATCGACGATCAGGACCCTGATCATGGACAATCTAGTAAGTATTCAGCGTTTTCCAATTTCCATCGCAGTTACTGAGACAGATATAGTAATGCCAGATGCAGCTGTTGGTGGCCAGTAGTTTTGCTTGAGCTTGTAATTATAAACCATGCTCACATATGTACACATGAAATTGACTTAGATAAAAAAGTAGTGGAGGACTACATAATCTGAGTGAAGAGTAACCTCTGAAATTGCTGTCAGTGGAATACTGTGAGCGATCCATACGCTGACCTCTAACAGCTGAGGACAAACAGCAGAGCTCTTTACAAAAAACAAAAATTTTGAGTTATGTTTTCCTCTTCGGTTACATTACGCTTGGGTTCAAACAGAAAAGGTGGGACAGAATACACATTTATCTCACTGTAGGGTCCAGAGATTGGGACCAAGATCGTTCTAACCATTTGACATGACTACCCAGACTGCAGTGCGGCTTAAAAAACAGTGCTGGCGGGTAAATCTTTCTTTAAATGTTCCACAGAAGACTGACCCTTTATTAATTCACAGATTCGTTTGCTAACGCTATCCACCATAAGTTCTGATCCATGGCTTTCATACTATGCAATACAGGTTTGGCTGTCCCTGAACCCAGTTGTTACTATCACCAGATGGCATTCTTCTATTTAAAATACTTGTAGAACCACAAAAACAACACTAAGAAGGTGTAAAGTTACAGAAAACTGACTTTAAC
>VVAS01111866.1:0-11703 GCA_015103295.1 Ptychochromis oligacanthus | reverse complement strand
AAAAAAAAAAAAAAAAAAAAACAAAAAATAAAAAAAAAAATAAAAAAAAACAAAAAAAAACAAAAACAAAACAAAACAAAAAAAAAACCAAACATGGATCTGAGGATACACTTGTAATTATATAAAAAAGAATAATGTGTCTTCATGAGAATACTAACTTTAGCATTAGTTGGGGTTAAATAGTGACCCAGTAAGAAACCTGCTTGTGAGCAAACATAATGCAAGCAACCTTACTACAGCTTTTTTCTTTTTTTTACAAACATTTACCCGAAGCTGTTAAAACTGAACTTCCATGCCATCTTACAACGTTTTTACAGCTGAACCACATGTGTCCCTTAGATAATGCATAAGGGTGATTTCCTGCTTCAGTTGAGTCACATTTAGTTGTTCTTCTCCTTAATCCAGCATGGCAGTCCTTTAAATAATCTTATACCCAGTATCATATTCAATAGCCCCAATTAGACTATTTGGTCAAAAGTTAGCTATAGAATTGTCCAGAAAAGTTAGAGGTCAACAGGCTAAGCTGACCAGAAACTGCTGTTTGTGTTAAAATAAACAAGACACACACACATACTCATTTGAAAAACACAATAAATAGTTGCAAATAGGTAATATACTCACTCCTAGGATAACAACGACAGGGCCGGTTAAAGCCCAGTTGAAATTGCGCTTTCTAGAGAGCCAGCATCTGCAAAAGAGTCAAGCAAATAAGCAATCGGTTAAGCTTGCTGTAGAGAAATATCACTCATACTGGGTAATATGAAAACAACTGTGTTACGTACGCGTTTGCCTCAGTAGCACCATATCCATCAGAATATATCAGTGCAGAAACACCCACTATTACAAATGGAACACCATAGCCAACAAGATAGAGAAGTGGCTTGGGGAGGCCATCTCTTCGGATGACTTGCACCTTGGAGAGCCTTCGTACCAACAAGTGGAGCTGTAGGGCCTCCAGCAACATCCACACAAAACTTGCAACAATTAAGAAGTGGAGAAGCCCTGCCATGACTGTGCAGGCCAGCTGTAGAGACACATGAATGAAAACACTATTCTAATAATGCTTCATCTCTATACTTGAACTCAAAGCTTTATGGACAACTGGAACACAGCAGAGAATCCTTAGATACTTCTTGTAGTTTGGTCACATTTCATGCACATGTCAGGCCCCATAAAGGATTTTTTTAAAAAAAAACAAAAATCTGTTCCTATTGTACCTTATGGTCAGTGTATTTGTCATTCCACAGTAGGAGCAGATGAGACAAGCTGAGGTTGAGACAGAGGTGAAGACGTGCTGTGTTGTTGATCTTGGGGTTCCAGCTACACAGAAGGAAGGTGAGGATGGCCAGTGCAAAGAAGAAGAGTCCAATAATCACACATATCCGGTTCAGCCACTCTAAAAAATCGTCCTGTGGTGCAGGCTAAAAATGAGACATACATAGATTGTATGATTCAAATGATTAAAATGATCTTGGCTATACATTTTTGTTGGTATATTACTGCAGGCACCGATTCAGATCCCTTTGCAATTGGTTTTGGGACAACCTCCTGACATGTTTTAATGTTGACATTATGAGTTACTGAGTGTAGATTGATGGAAAAATTTCTATTTTATCAAGTTAAATTACATCTGCAGCACAATAACATGAAGAAAAAAGTCTGTGCATGCATAACTCAAAGTTTGGATTTTAACATTTTTTTAAATGTTAACAACACATTTTTAATATGTACATAAAAAAAAACAAAAAACTGATATACCTCCCCAATCTGCATGATAAGGGCAAATGTAGAAAGGTGAGAACAGCTGCAGATTGTGTAGTTTTCATGAGCGTATGCAACCCAACACCCCTCTTCTGACCAACTCATAGTCTTTCCCCCTTCATCCTCTAGTCCATCGTCTTCGCTTGTGATTTTGCCTTCCCAGTACACACAACTGACCGTTCCTGTTTCCGGTACTTGCTGAAAAGACAAAGTACACAGAGGCAAGAAAGATTAAAAGTCTGTTTCTTTTTGGATAAATATGTGGACAATCGAGATGCTGCAGCTGCACCTTCCTATGGTAGATGGTAAAGTTGACAGGCTCTGTGAGGTTGGTGTTGTTTACTGGTATTATGGCTGTGATAACATCCGAACACATCTCTGTCTTTTTCTCTGTTTTGAAATACTGATGACTGAGAAGACTCTCCATCCCGTTCAGTGTCATAAAGGCAGCTGTTGCAGAACCTGGGAGTGTTCACATCACACAAAATAAATAAATAAATAAATAAATAAAAAAAATAAAAACAATGAATTTATAGGAGGCTTTGATTTTTCATCGTATCTTGTTTTATTTTATAAAATACTCTCTCACCATTGTTAGCACTAGCAATAGCCTGCAAGTTGAAGTCCATTGTATTTCCATTAGCGGAGAGGGAGGTATTCCAGTTATCCTTACTCCCTGGACCAATGGCCAGTAGGCTCAAATCTTGAAAATGGATAATAATCTGTTCATATTAACTGTAATTTCAAATGTAGCCAATCTACAGAATATTAGAATAAACTTACCCACTGTTGAACTGCGCACTTCTTTTCTGGTTTGGTTCTCAGTCGGTGGAGTCATTGCAACAACTAGACGGTGTGAGAGGCCAAGAATCACACTGCCGGTCTCCCCATCTCCTGCACTACTCACCTTGCTTGTCCTGGAACGCGGTCCAACACCTGACACATCCTGCAAAAATGTAAGCCAATGTAATCAATAAATAAACGAGCAAATGAAAATAAGAAAATAAAATGGAAAATAAAGTTTTTTTATTCTGCTGGCTGTTAAGTACCATAGATGCAGCAAAGCTGTTTGCTACTGTCTGCAAAGACATCAGGAAGAACAGAGAGAATGGTGTTAGATAAAACATAATTGCAGTGTCGTTAAGTGCATCACATGGCTAATCATTTTTTTTTTTGTTATGACTCATGTCTTCTGTCTCTACAATTAAAACAAAGCGCACTCTGGCTTGCTCTTGTTACAAGCATCTCTTTTACTACATACCGCTTCTGGTAGGTAGGCATCTGTATTGTTCTTTAGATCTTCTGCCATATTGTTAAGGAAAGCTCTTTCCCTTGTTTGACCCTATGTTGAATGAGTAGTATTAGTATTTATTTAGTACAAAGCACTATTTGATAATTGCCATGTTTTTTACTGCTGAGTTTGAAACAACTTTATTTTTAATTTTAATTCAATTTAATTTAATATAATTGTATTTTATTTATTTATTTATTTATTTATGAAATAGTGTTATCACAGTCGAAAATGTCTGTTTAATTTGAATGAAACTGAACATTTGTTTCAACTCTGTTATGTATCGCATTAGTAACAAAATAAGCCACCTTTAAAAAGATAAAAAGAAAAAAAAAGAAATCTGAATTATCTTTAAACCTGACTCACTTTGACAGTATGTGACACCAAATATCCAGTCAACAATTCCTGTTGAGGGGAAAAATCCATCAGGGCAGGAACAGTAGAAGGTGCCCGGTGCATTAGTACACACAGTTAGTTCACCACATATACGAGGTTGCTCACTGCATTCATCTATGTCTGTAGAGAAGAGAGCACACACACGCAAAGGGCAATCTGTTTTTGAGTTGTTTGGTCAATATGGTGAATTTAAGTAGCAGAGCTACAGTATATGTCAGTCAGAACGCCAACAAGACCACACACCTCTGCATGGGTTAAAATAGCTAGCTATATATTCTGGGTTGTTAATCCGATAACCAGAGTGGCAGGTACAGATGTAAGATCCAATTGTGTTTGTGCAGTTACAATTCGGTCCACAGATGTCCACACATGTAGAACACACTTTTTCCTCACACTCCGCAATATCTGTAAAAGTACATGAATTAAAAACAACAACAAAAAAACAAAACAAAATCATTATCCACAAAAGAAGCCACACTTTTCCGAGACACCAAAAAAGTCTTTTAAAGCACTCCTTTTAATCCATCTTAATATTCTTTTTGACATATTAACCTTCCTCCCATCTGTGCTTTTCTGTGTATCTAATTTTTCATGTTGCATTCCAGGGTGCACTCTGTTTTGCTTTGCCTACATTGGAGGGTAAGGACCCCCTTTTTTTAATGAAATGCAAGCAGCGCATGCAATAATATATCTATATTCTGTTAGTTTAAGACTAAACAAAGGCAGGCTGTGCATCTAAACTATGCTAGCAATACTACATTTTGATAATGTGTTTTTGTGTGAAAGCTAAATATTAGAACAAATTGCACATGGTGCATTGGTGCCTCTTATGTGCTATGTACACATATTAGGTTTAATGTAATCTTTGCACGACTTCCAAGTATTGTGGCAATATGTTTTCTTTATATATATATATATGGTTTTAACCAAGCCATGTTATTAACAGCACTCTATCGAACACATTACAGTGACATTCTTGCCCACTTGGTACAAAATCAGCAGTATAGACTAAGCTTTGGCACGACCCTTTGATTCAATTTCTTGTCTGCTATAGGAAGAACATCAAATAAGACTGTGAAATAGCAGCTTTCATCTGGAGTAATTAAAAAAAGAGAGAGAAAGAGAGAGATAGATAGAGAGAGAGACTTTGAATAGAAATAAAAGTTTGCAAATACCAATACAGATGTTGGTATCATTGGGTGCTTTGTTTCGATCTGTTGGTGCAAAACCCAGCTGACATTCACAGGTATAATTTCCAGGTATGTTGTTGCAGATAGAATAGGGGCCACATACAGTTGAGTTGAAACACTCATCAATATCTGAAGAACAAACAGTTGCAGTTAATTACAGTTACTTTCCCATTTGCTGATTTTCCCACTGCCTTTTACACTTAGTACAAGTTAAATGGACTGCATTTATATAGCCCTTTTCTAATCTTAATGACCAATCAAAACATTGAACACAAGCCAGACTCACCCATTCACACAAATTCATATAGCTCTTTACATACTGCACATACAATGATTCTCCTATCACATATGTCAGTTAAACATTTGGGGAAATTTTTGAAGAACCACCAACATTCCAATTAATGGACAAAACACTTTACCTGCTGAGCCACAAACAACTAATGTACAACATATTTGATACAGATAATGTGGTACACTACACAGAATATAGTAAAGTGTAATACAGACCTTGGCAAACAGTGGGTGCAGCATAATCAGCTTGAAAGCCTTTATAGCAGTTGCACACAAAGCTTCCTAAGGTGTTGATGCAGGTCCCATATACCCCGCAGATACCGGCAAGACATTCATCAATATCTACACATAGAGCAATTAACAAGTGAACATCAAAATTTAACAAAATTTAGTTTTTGTTTGTTTGCTTGTTTTATAATTGGTACCTTTGCAGCCGTTGGTCACTTCAGTTATTAATGCTGAACCGTTTACACCATATCCTTTCCAACAGACACAGGTGTATGACCCATCTTTGTTGGTGCAGTTGGTGTTAGGACCACAAATTCCTGGAGTCCTCTGGCACTCATCGATGTCTGCGAAGATGATACACAATTAACAACCTGCAAACTTTTAGAAACACATAAGGCCAGTTGATATTCTTCTTTCTTGTGAGTACTGCTTTATATTAGATGTTTGTCTAAACATTATAGGTCTACATTACTTTAGTGATGTCTTTTTAGTTATCTTGAAAATTATATCCGCTCATATTATCAAAAAGAAATGCATTGTGATGTTTTGAAAATAACTTCTTGTTGTTAATGTCTTATTCTTACCCACACAACCATATGACTCTGGAGTAGGCAGGTGTTGTGGAGGGATTTCATATCCATCCTCACAAATGCAGCCCCCTTCTGGTGTACACTTAGCCAGTGGTCCACAAGAACCTGTGTTACACTCAAAATGATCTAAATAGATATGAAAACATTAGACATGATCACATTATAAATATTAAGTATTACAAAAAGACTATTCTTCTATTGAGCTAGCATTTATTGCTTATAAAAGTCTATGAGTATGGGAAACGAAAGCAAAATCGGTGCAATGCAACTGACACTTAACCAATACAAACAGCTACATAAAAGAAGAATATTATATCTGGACAATACCTTTTTAAATGTTATGTTAGATGTTTGTCTTCTACTCTACATTATTTCAGTTTGTTTCCAGAGTGGGTATCCTTGGTTTAAGTTTAGTTTGTATTATTTACATTTTTTTTAAATTTCTTTATTTTATTTTGTTATTAATTATTTAATTTTTTTGTATTTATTTTTCATTTTTTGCTATTATTATTTTTTAAGTGTCGGTTTTAGTTTTGATTATTCTTTTTATTGTTCAAAATATGGTGGGTATTTGTCAATGGCAAGATGACAAGCGTATCACTTTGTAAAGACAGGTTACTCCCAGACCTACCCCAGTCTTAGTAAACATATATATATATATATTTTAAATTTATTTATTTTAGTTATTTTCTAAGTACATACTATGGTTTCAGTTAGTTTTTGTATTTTCCTATCATTTAGTTCTATTGTTCTTCTGACTAATTTTTTTTTTTAATTTTTTGCTTCACATCCCCTAGCAACACATGGGCTCATAAAACTGGGCCTGCTTGTTGGTAAAGTTTTGCAAACTCTTCCGTGCCCACTATTTAAAGTTTACCAACACTCTGCTGCTTTAGTTTAAGTGTGGTGTAACATCATACTTGTATGATACTATATAAATTTAAATGAAACTGTAAGATTTGCATATAACATCAATCTTTATTTTTCATGAAGTCATGTCAGCAGTTTTCTGTACAATGTGTTCATTTCAACAAAATGTAGATATAATCAACATTTCTCTTATGTGTTGACAAAAAAACAAGCAAACAAGCAAAAAAAACCCAAAAAACCTCACAACTCACAACTATGTTTATGTGCTACATATTTCTAGCAACAATTGGACAAAAAAAATTGACAAATAAAAACAACTGTCTCCTAAAATCCCTAATGAGTGCTGCCAAAGTTAACAATATTTGAATGAAGTCTTGGTTCCACAAGAAAAAGAGATGATCAGGGAATCAAGAGGGAAGATGATGGGCTTTGAAAAGCAATGCTTAAAAAAAAGTTAAATGTATTAACACAACATTTAGATGTTTCTTGATTTCTTTATAAAATTGATATCAAAAGTCTTTATAACCTTATGTGATTGGAATTACTTGTCCTTAATTTAATCTAATAAATAAATAAATAAATAAATAGCAGCACTGTCTTAGATTCAAAACTAATTCCACAGGAAACTGGTCAGAGATGCTGCTTTAATTTGATAAGTATATTGTAAAAGCTATGAAAATGTCATTTAGACTTGTGCTGAGAGGGGATGTGCCCCGCAACTATAGGAATCAATCAGGCATGCAGGAACAGATTATATCTGATATGAAATATCTATATAACAATTTTACATTTCTGAAACCTTAATTCTAGTTGTCATGATATGAGAATAAGAAAAAAAAATCATATCTATACAACATCACACCTGGTCAAATCTGGTCAAATTTTAACCTAGGGTGTCAGATCTGTTAACTATAATTTTATGTCTTTCATCTTTTAATTGCACCTTTACACCAGCATTTTTCAGTTATATACCAATCAGTGTAGTTGCCTGTAAGAAAATGTCATGCTTAATTATCTTTACCTTCAAACCAAGATTTAGAAAGTATATTAACAGAGATATTGAACAAAGGAGTTCAGAAATTTGTCACTACTCACAAGTCGCGTATCCCATCATGGTACTTGGGTGAGCCAATGGTTTGTATATGTAGAATCCTCCAGGACAGATAACTACGCTTACTGAAAACTGTACCCCTTTACACCCAAGATAGTAACTATATGCAGTCCCAGTTGTTGGTGTCAGAGACTCATTAGTTGGATAAGTAAAAGGAATATAAACAGCGCGATGTGTGCCACCATGTTTAATTGGTATACAGGATGTAATAACTCTGTCTCCACTAATCCCTGTGAAGCGCCACCATTTGTTAACAAGATGTTCATCATCTTTAGGATAGCCAGGGAAAGAGGTAGATGCAAAGTCTTGGTTGCGCCATGGTTCAGTTATGTTGGTGTATCCATCACAAGAACCTACAAGAAACAAGCAGACGTTGTTAATCTTTAATCATTTTACACATCATTATAACTTTATTGTGTTGTCAGCTAGTATGTAAGTGAAAATTATCCATACCAAAAGGAAAATCACAGTTCACTGGGATAACAAGTAAACCTATCCAAAATAAAAACAGTTGAGAGTGAAGATGGTTGTAGCGCCCTACAAATATTTTATTTACAGTCATTAATATCATATTTAAATAATCCTTGAATTTTTGTCGTATCTTTATAAAATTAGCTATTAAAAGTCATTAATCATATTATTTACTTAAAACATTATTTGACTACATTTATTTGTCTCACTTTCTATCTAAAACAGAATATGTTCCCTCTAAATAACTTGATTTTCAAATTAGAATTAGTAGCACTACATAAATTACTACATAAATTACAAGAAATGAGCTAGTTTGATATCTTAAGGTAATAAGTTTGAAGGTAGTCTCACATTAGCTCAAAAAATATAATTTCACTTACCCAGGAAAAGTGAGAAGGCACAGTTCATTATGTCATATGAAGTCTGCAGATCTCTTCTGACTGTGTGAAGTTTGCATTGTAAAATTTCCACATCACCCTACAATGTCTTTTGTCTTTTGGCAGTTTCTTTTTGCATCTGGCAGATGCAAAAAGCAATGCAAATTCAATGAAAAATAAAGCACTAAGCACCTACTATTAAATGTGTCCTAGGCTTGCAGTGTCTGGCTGTTCTCTATATCAACCTCCCCTCATTTGTCTTTAAAACACTTTCAAATTTGTGTAACCTTGATTCTGTTTCTGAGGATGCGGAAAAGGGGATGTTTCACTGCTTTTTTTTTTTTTTTCAATAAAAATCCATACCCCTCTATGAAGATATCCCCTTTCTCACATAAAAAAAATAAAAAGAAAATTTGTTTTTACCTTGTTTCTGACATACACTTAAAACAAAGCAATTAACTGCTTAATTTACTCTTTAAATTCTTCTCTCCAACAAAATTTACTATCTACTGTGGTCTGAAAATGTGTTTCAAAGGAGCTCTAGCCTCTCTTGAATAATCTAGTTCAAATTTATATTATATAGTGCAGTACAACGGTTTGATGTGGTCTAGATACGAAAAAAGTGAGCTCTTTTTTTAGTAGGCTACAAAGCTTTCATAAATGTGAAAATGGGCATTAGGCAATGTTAAGACTTTACATTAAATGTCCAACACACACAAAAGAAGTCTAAACACATTCATTTAGCACTGTAAGCTTTGTTTTACCTTAACTGACAATAGTACTTTGATTAAAACGGATGCATCATTGTTGAGCTTTATTTCTATGCTATCAGTTTGTACAGCTGCAGTTTAAATAAATAAACGAAAATGAAAAATCGGGTTAATGAGCATCAGTGTTAATTGACACATTGTTATAAGGATGATTATTATTCTCTCTCAGTTTTTGACAAACTTTTTTTTTCTTTTTTTTTTCCCCAAGGTGCCTTTAACCCAGAGACACCAACAAAATTGTTTGCTTTACAGTCATGCTGTTTCTCACTAAATTTGGGAGTATTTACTTAGGTTAAAATTCCTAAAGGTAACCTATGGCTTAGGGCTTTAGATTAATGTTCTGTTTGTATTGACTGTGTCACATATATGGTCCACACATTATTATTCCATCAACTGTCTTGTACTTTCAGACTTAGTAGATGTCATAGCTAAATATTGTAGGGTCCCTAAAATATAAAGTGCCTTGAGGTGACTGTTGTTGTGATTTGGTGCCATGTAAATACAACTGAATTGAACTGAATTGAATTAAAGCTTTTTTCGGAGTTGTTGTTTGGTAGATAGGATTAGGGCTTGTGTCATTCAGTCTTCCTTTATACATTTTGGAATTTTTGCAGATGTTATTATTATTATTATTATTATTATTATTATTATTAGTAGTAGTAGTAGTAGTAGTAGTATTAGTATGAGTATTTAAAAGACATTCAAATATTCACAATATTCAATTTTAAACTACACTATGGTATCTTTTAATTGCATTTTTTTTTCTTAGGTCTAAAAGGAATAATGTTTTGACCATAAATATCATTAATAACAATTTTAAGTTTGAAACAGTTTCCCAGTTGTCTAAATGACAATCTGATCTTTCCAAACTTTAAGTTTACGTCATATTATTTTACACAGTGAATGTAACACTTGATTGTAAGATACTGCCTGTAAAACGTAAATATAAAAATGCCATGGTAATTTCACACAATTTCCCTTTTTTAAAAGGGAAATTATACAAAAAAAGGATCAAAGAAATTTGTCACTACTCACAAGTTACATATACCATGTTAGGAGCTGGATGCAACTGCAGTGGTTTATATACATAGAATCCTTGTGGACAGAGGGCCACACTCACTAAAAATTGTAACTTATTACACCCAGATGCAGTCCCATTTGTCGGAGTCAGAGACTCATTAGTTGGAAAGGAAAATGGCATAAAAATAGGGACATATGTAGCACCAAGTCGAACTGATACACAGGATGTAACAACTCTGTCTCCACCGATCCCTGTAAAGCGCAACCATTTGTGGAGAAGATCTGTATCATTTTTAGAATAGCCAAGAAAAGAGGTAGATCCAAAGTCTCGGTTGCGCCATGGTTCATTTATCTCGGTGTATCCATCACAAGAACCTGCAAATCACAAGCGAACATTGGTATTCATGACAATTGTTTTACACATTGTTAGAGGCTTTGTTGTGTTGTTTGTTAGTATTTAACTGAAAATCTTACATACCAGGTGGAAAATCACAAGAGACAGGGATGACAAATAACCCTATCAAAAAGAAAAAATATTGAGGAATGAACTTGTTTTCAGTGCCTTAAAAGATGATTTTCAACAGCTAAAACCCCAAACTTTCGCTATTGAATTATTATTAACATTATTATATTGTCAAATTATTATTAACATTTCAGGAAAATGCTACTAAAATTAATCAGTCATAATTCCTTATAATTTCCCATGACTGTATTAGATTTATCTGTATCTTCAAATCTAGAATCTAAAATAAACTTTATTCCATCCAAATAAGCTAGTTTTCAAATTAAAATTAGCAGTGACATAGATTCAAAATAAACTGCACAGAAACCAGTCACCAAGTTCACTAACTTCAGTTATAAAGTTTAGAGGCTCTCTGTTATCTAAAAAAATTACAAATTCACTTACCCAGGAAAAGTGACAAGACACAGTTCATGGTGACAAGACAAGTCTCCTGATCAGTTCAGACTGTTGAAGTTCACATTGTAACACTTGAACAACACCTGAATATTGCTTTTAAAGGAATTATGCAAATGCCAAAAACAATGCAAATTCACTGACTTGTGTTGAATATGTTAGGGACACAAAAGAGAAAGAAACACACAGCATCTAGATATGGCTTGTAGGATTTGTATATTATGCATCAAAGCTTCTTTATTATGTTAATATTTTCAGGTTTGTGAAACATTTATTCTTTTCTTTACTTCTTTTCCCAGATCTCAAAGAAAATGGAAAAAAAAAGTCACAATACTAAGACTGATAAAATCTGGACTAGATTAGTCCAGAGAGTCTAAGAATTTTTAAAACTCTGTTCCACATTTATGAAACCTTGATTGAT
>VVAS01111855.1:0-11194 GCA_015103295.1 Ptychochromis oligacanthus | reverse complement strand
ATGTCCTTAAACACTTCCCATGATGCCTTCAGGGGCACAGGAGAGGGCCCCTCTCCTGTGGAACCAGCTCCCAGCATGGATTCGTGAGACAGACACCCTACTTTAAAGACTAGGCTTAAAATGTTCCTTTTTGGTAGAGCTTATAGTTAGGACTGGATCAGGTGACCCTGAACCATCCCTTAGTTATGCTGCAATAGGCTTAGGCTGGTGATGGCTTCCCATGATGCACTGGGTGTTTCCCCTTCATTCACCCCTTTTTACTTCTCATACATTTATACATCACTTTTGATTTATTCATCAGTTTTTATTAAAAACTCTGGCTCTCTTCCATATTGTGTCTTTTGTCCTGTCTCCCTCTCCTCGCTTCTGTTTCTCCTCAGCCCCAACCGGTCAAAGCAGATGGCTGTGCACTTTTTATAAACATATCAGCTGTAGGTATTGTAGGAAAACATTATTCTGTTGAGGTCAAATTTATGCTTACACAACAAAGATGGTTTAAAGAACTCATATCCAGAATGTTTTTCATGCCTTTAGAGACCCAACTTTTAAATGCGCTCCATCTGTGGGTGAAACTGGTTACCTGTACTGGATTATTTTGTGACAAAGTATTCTGTCCCATCACAACAAATTTTATTCATATGATCAACAATGTGATAACCAGTCTGCTTTTGTAGTTATTGTCTCTGTGTCATGCATGGGAGTAGAACCATTTAATTCCATGTGTAACATAACGGACTTCAGCTGTGCACCCCAAAGTAGCCTGACTTTTGTAGTTTTCACTATGAATCATGTATATAGTTTTTTATTTTTTATTTTCAAGAAAAAATCAGTGGGAGCTGATGAAGGTTTTGGAAAAAAGAAATTAACTTTGGCACCATTTATTTTAAAGTGTAGAAACCACCAGTTTCAACACTTTAAAATAAGTTTCTGCAGTTTCTGTAACTGCAGCATGAGCTGCTGGAATTAGATTGTTGTTAAGAAATGTCAGCTATCATATACTACACTGGAGGAATGGACAGATACATTTGATTCACTTAGTGTTGAACAAAGAAATATTTCTTTAATGAGTGATTTCCAAAGTCTGGCATTTATGATATTATTGTGAACACATTTTCACTTAAAAATGAACCAAAAACAAATGATCAGCTATTTGTCTGTGACAAATCAAACACTTGTTTCATAAAGATTCTTTCAGTAGAATATCACAATAGTGTATATATTCAACAACACATACAGATTTAACTACACAAGAGGTACATGCTCAAGTAATCAAAATGAAACTGATATTACTGCCATAAACCGCCATAATAATAATGAGTACATTTCTATTTAAAAGTTACACTTTGCTTTTATGTGAAGGTTTCAATGTTTTTGTTTTTTTTTTCCATTTCAAGAAGAAAAGGTAAAGTTTGCTCATTTTAGATTTTAGTTAACTGAAGTACCCGAACCAATACTATGTACTTACAAAAATAACTAAAATCAAATAAAGATGTTTTTTTGTATTTTTGGAACCTGTAGACCTGTAAGATGATTTTGAAAAAAATCTTGAGTGGACAAAATTAAAAAAAATAAATAAATAATAACATTACACAACTACAGGACTTCCATAAAATAAACTGCATCTACAGAAAATTAAAAGAAAAATGTCATCACACTTCAGCCCATACTGTTTGACTGTTGAAGTGCAGTGTCAAAACACCACAGCATGAAAGAAAGCTGAGCAGCAAAAATGTAACAGAATCATTCTGTAACAGCTTCTGCCTGCTCAAGCTCACAAAACACAGCAGAGGAGTTTGAACCTAAGACATGAATTGCTCTAAGTCTGGCACAGAGCGGCTCAGTGAATGTGGTCTGGATTCTGTGGAGGAGAGTCATGGTGTCAGAAACACTGTAGAAGGACAGAATACCTTCCCTGTGATCCAGGTACACCCCAATTCTAGAGGACTCAGGGCCTGAGACAGAAGTATAGTGTTTGTCATGAATGAATTCATATTCATATGAACACTCTAACACCCAAGACTTGTTATTGTTTCCAAATTCACTTTCATATCCTGTTCTCATAATGCTTTTGTATGCGACTGCTATGTATATACCAAACCCACTCCACTCCACCTCCCAGTAGTGACGTCCAGTCAGACTTTCTCTGCTCAGGACCTGAGATCTGTTCATGAATCTCTCAGGGTGACTAGGATATGCCTGTTTTTTGCTCACAAATGTTGTTCTTCTGCTCCCTTCAGATAATATCAGCCGCATGTTTACAGTGTTTGGATCCAATGTGACCTGACTTGAAAACTGTAAGAATTCCGCTCTGGTCTGGGGCTCTGGTTGTGGCAGCAACACATCTACATCAGTCACTGTCCTTGAAACTGTTTGCCATCCCTCGTGAAGAATGCCCTGTACTCTATTTTTTACCTCTGATACAGCAGTCACCACATCCTCAAAGTGCAGCGGAGGACGGTGTTTGCGGGAAGGTACCTCTGTAGATTCACTGAGATTTGAAAGTGATGGGAACACATGTAGAAACTGGGTGTGATCCTCTGTGTGAGAGAGCTTCTCCAGTTCAGCATCTTTTCTTTTCAGTTCAGCAAGTTCCTCCCCCAGCTTTTGCAGAACCTCTTTGGCTCGATTTACCTCAGTTTGCTGCTGAGATCTGATCTGTTGCTTGACAGCAGAACTTTTTTTATTAATTAGACAGATGAGTTCACTGAAGATCTTCTCACTGTCACTCACAGCTTCATCAGCAGAGCGACTGATGGCCTCTATTTCCTGCTGAAGCACTTTCACATCTGTCTCTCTGTTTTTGATTCTCTGATGAATTTTTTCCAGACAAGGCTTCAGCTCTTTCTGCCTCCCACTCCTTTCTGCTTCAGCTGAGACAATGCAGTGGCCTTTATGTTCATCCATGGAGCACAGATAACAGATACACTTCTGATCAGTGCGGCAGAAAATCTTCATCACCTCATTGTGGTGAGGGCAGATGTTCTCCTGAAGCTTCTTTGAGGGGTCAACCAGCTTGTGTTTCTTTAATGCAGGTACATTATTATGAGGCTCAAGGTGTTGCTCACAGAAGGAGACCACACAGTGCAGACAGGACTTGATGGCTTTCAGCTTTCTCCCAGTGCAGAAATCACAGGCCACATCTCCAGGTTCAGCATAAGACTGATCAGCAGGAGCAGCTTGAAGTCCAATTGTCTTCAGCTCTTCCACTAACTCTGCTAACATGGTGTTTTTCATCAGAGCAGGCCTTGGTATGAACATCTTTCTGCACTGAGGGCAGCTGGAAGTTGTCTTCTGATCCTCTTCATCCCAGTGCCTTTGAATACAGGTCATGCAGTAGTTGTGTCCACAGGGAATAGTCACTGGCTCCTTCATTAGATCCAGACAGATCGAACAGCAGAGTTTGTCCTGGTCCATCTGAATTCCTCGTTGTGCCATTTCACCTCTCAAAGACAGTGAGTTTGAACCAGTTTCATTTTCTTACACAATAAAGCAGTAAACTTATCTGAACAACACCTGAAGTCTCATATTTACCTGCTGATAACTGATAAAACACTGAGTGGCACGGGAGGATTGAAGATTCTAGGAGAAAGAAAACACTTTAACTGAAGGAGTGGCTTTTCTTGATAGCATGCAAGGAACAAAGTGTAACTGAGCTGACTATCTGGCAGAACGAGTGTGAGTGTGTGAAAGTAAAAGCATAAAAAGATTTTGTGTCTCATTACTGGAAGTAGAGCAGCTTGAACTTTGACCATGTGTGTTAAGTGTTCCATGAGTTAAAGATTATTAAAGATCATAATGATAACTGTCATGACCATCTTACATGTTGGTTGCTTTTGCTTTAATAATACATCTCAAAGCAAACTGATAATTATTTTCTTGTGATTTTGATTCTGTTTTCACTTCCACACTTGTGGATTTAGCACCATATTGGTAGGACACCCTTGGGCCTCTTACTTCACTTTCCACTTAAAATTTTCTGTCCATTCCTCAATTTATCCATGCATGTTTGTTGTTAATGTGTGGTGGCAACAGAGCAGCACTGAAAGATTTCAGACCCTTTCTAGTTCTCCACATTGTATTAGGTTTTTGGCTCCTTCGAAGTTTATTTTGATGGAACCTATTTGTAATATCAGGGATTTGTCGTTACTGTTATTACATTTGTTTAGACCTGTTTCATTTTTTAGTTAATGTAACAAATTTTGAACCCCAAACGCATGAATTATTACTTTACTTAATCATTTAATGTTCATCATATGTTAAGGAGAACCTAAAGAAATCAGGAACCATGTGACAGTTTAACATATCCTGGAATATGATGCAATGAGACTCTCTGGCATCCTGTATCACTTTTAAATAATTATTCCCAAATTTTCTTATTTCAATAGTATCCCTGCTAAGTCAACACAAACACAGGCATGATTTACTCTTCTATCCTTTTTTGTGTTTGCAAGTTTTAGATGTTAGACTCAGAGGTTCTGTCTGATATCATGCTTTTGTGTCATTTGTTTAGGGAAGAAAACTCTTTAAGTTAGTTCATGCTACCGTCATACTTCGAAGATAAAATAATTTATTTAAATTAATAAATTGGATTTTAAAAGCATTGATGTTGGAGCAAAATTTGAGCTCGTGTTCAAAATGTTCTGCACGTTTAACAACTGATGATCTCAGGACAGATCATCAGTTGTATATTTCTTTGGAAGGGAAAGTTATTGAGCAGGTTAAAGAAGCCAAATTGTTAGCACTAGAAGGAAAAAGAAAACTAACCTTCAAAGAAGTAATGTAAAAGACAAAATACTACACACAGCAAAAAAACAAATTATACATACAAATAATAGACAGGTTTAGACAGGCAGTAACAGAAAGACGAGACAGAGGGAGGAACTGACAGGGAAAACACAGAGGGAGCTAATTACTAAAAACAATAAGAATCAAGACACGAACCAAAACACAAGATTGCAAGACTGAAACTCACCACTAGGAAACAGCAAGAGATTCAGTGGCATCACAAAAGGTCATCCTAATAACAACAAAGTTAAACAGAAGCTGAAAACTGAAAACATAACCAAATCCAGGGACCATGATTGTTGTTGTATATGCCCTACACCTTACAGAATAAGTAATTTTAATTAAATAAAAGAAATAACTGATCTTGCAAACATTTTATTTTTTAATGGCAACACTGCTTATTTATTTCCCTGTCTCCATCAGTTACTGATCTGGACTTTTTACCTGTTTTCTGTGAGTCTTAACATCGCTCAGGTCTAGGGTTATGTTGGGTTTTGTTTTAGTGATTTGTTAAATAACCTTTTTTTTTTCACAAAAGACATTACATTTCCAAATACTGCAAGTCTAATATGTTTTGGTATTTAAGTTTTTCTATTAAAAGTTTTTTTGTTTTTTTTCCATTCCAAGGTGGAAATATTATAAAAAAGGGTTGGACATGAACCAAACTCACATCCTAATAGTAACACTAGATGGGCTGTCAGTGAATGGTTGATATTTAAAATTTAATTCACAAAAATATGCAGTGGCACGCAAACATTTTCACATTCTTTGTTAAAAGTTCTGTTACTGTGAATAGCTGTTCAATATTAACATATTTCCCAAAGGCATTTTACCTAAGTATTTTACCTTTTTTTATTTCCTTTTGTTACAGTTTCAAAATACAAATAAGAGCCCCATGCAAAAGTTTGCAAACTCTGCATGGTCAATAATAACACCCTCTTTCTAGGTTATCACAGCCTATCAACACCTTTTGTTGCCAGGTAACAGTGTTTCAGCTTTTCTTTGGAGTATTTTCAACCATTTTTCACTGCAAAAGATAGGGATGCTCACACAGTTGCCTTGTACCATGCCTGAGCATGACTGTCCCCACTCCCCCACTGGCCTGCATTCACACTGCCTTTAACAGTCTGGGCCTCTTGTACACCAGTTTTTCTCAGCATCTGAACTCCTCTCTCACTCTCTTACTCTCTTTCACACGCACATGTACTCTTGAAAAGCGCTCTTGCAGAGCACAATGAGGTTCATGAGTTTAAGCAATGTGTTACTTAAATGGGGAAGTGGTGACACATTGCCCTCTCACATGCATTACAGTGTTGCTATTTATTTTATTTTATTTTATTTACTTGCTTATTTTGACAAGCATTTTGCAAAAACCAAGTCATACACCCAAGCATTACAGCCTAAGATAATTCGCAATGCTCATCTCTGGTTGGGCTTTTAAAACACATACAGAAAAAATCAACAACATACGCAACCTATAGAGTAAATACATACATTTAAAAACACATAACTCAGAACACTTCAAAATATAGACAGACAGGGCAGCTTGGGGCACAGACTGCAGCATAATGAATTCATGCATGACTGCATGACTGAATAAATCATTTCAGTTTAATTTAAAAGTCTCAGTCAGGGTCCCGTTTGAGTTCTCTAGGTAAGGAGATCCATATGTTGATCCCCCAAACAGAAAATGCTGTTTGTCCATATGAGCATCTACATAATGCCCCCTTGCAGTTTCCACTAGATGCTCCATGTGTTACTGAATGCTTTAAGAGGAATGCAAGGTCACTGAGCACCTGAGGAGCCTGATTTATAAATATTTTAAGATTAGCAAACATAAGTATAAAAATTAACCTTTTTAATTTCTTAAGAATGTGGAAGTGTTTGAGCCTATATCTTGCTTATCCAAAAATGTAATTGCCCACTTTGCAATAACTATTTTTACAGGCTTCTCCAGTCAAATGTATTTGATTTACATTTCTAGTAATCTATGAGGAGTTCAATTGTTTCGCATTTCTTCCTTGTTAAAACTAAAGTAGACAACCACCTGAAGTACAATTAAAAAGAAACAATAGTATATCAAACTGCATTAACAGGAAATGAACATATTTCTGCCCAAACTCTTTGCAAGGCTTGGAAAGCAAAACTCTGTTCCACTGCTTCCAGACGACATGAGCTCACACAGCTCAACACAGGATCCAACATAAAGCCAAAATCCTGCATAGAGAGGCCGAGTGAATGTGGTCTGGACTCTGTGGAGGAGAGTCATGGTTTTAGAGATGCTGTAAAATGACAGAATACCTGCTCTGTGATCCAGGTATATTCCTATTCTGGGTGACTGAGGGCCTGAGATGGAAGTTCTGATTTTGTTATGCCTCAATTCGTAACCATTTTTGAAACACTCTAGTGCCCAAGACTTGTCATTGTTCCCAAAGAGACTTTCATCTCCTGTTCTGCTTATATTCTTATAAGCAAATGCTACTGAAAGAGCTCCTCCACTCCACACCACCTCCCAGTAACAACGCCCAGTTAGACTCTCTCTGATCAGGACTTGATGCCTGTTGTTGAATCTGTCTGAGTGATGAGAATAAAACATCTTTTTACTCATACATTTTACCTTTTTGTACCCTTCAAATAAGAGACTTGTGTTTGCTGTGTTTGAATCCAGCGTTAGTTGTTGTGAAAGCTGGAGGAACTCAGCTCTGGTTTTGGGCTCAGCATGAGATACTAAAGCATCCACTTCCGTCTCTGAGTGAGAGATTGTGGCTTCATCAAAACAAATTTCCTGTAGTTTACTTTTGAAGTCTGACACAGCTGTCATCACATCCTCAAAGTATTGCAATGTACGACTTTTAATGTTGGGTGATCCAGCAGATTCATTCATTTGTGACAGTGATGTGTAGGTTGGAGAAAGTGGGTGTGATCCTGTGTATGATAGGTGCGACAGAAAATCTTCATCACCTCATTGTGATGAGAGCAGATGATTTTCTTAAGCTTCTTCGATGGGTCTGCCAGCTTGTGTTTCTCAAAGGCAGGAGATTCATAGTGAGGCTGGAGGTGTTGCTTACAGTAAGAGACCAGACACTGCAGACAGGACTTGACGGCTTTCAGCTTTCTCCCAGTGTAGACATCACAGGTCACATCTCTAGGTCCAGCATAACAGTGATCAGAAGGAGCAGCCTTGAGTTCAGTCTTCTGCAGCTCGTCCTCTGTCAACATAGTGTTTTTCACCAGAGCAGGCCTTGGTATAAAGGTCTGTCTACACTGAGGACAGCTGGGAATTTTCTTCTGATCCTCTTCATCCCAGTGCCTTTTAATACAGTTCATACAGTAGTTTTGTCCACAGGGAATAGTCACTGGTTTCTTCAGTAGATCCAAACAGATCGAACAGCAGAGTTTTCCTTTATCGAGTTGACTTGCTTGCCCTGCCATCATCACTCGCACATAAACGGTGTCACACTTTCCTTTTCTACAACAATATTATAGAAAATATCTGATTCAAGCAAAAACTGTATTTTCCTCATGTGCACTTTGTTATCTGAAGTAAGTGAATCTGTGAGAGTGACGATGCAGAAAAAACATTTTGACTGAATGCCACTGGTTGGCTTTGTGAACAGGAAGAAGCCCTTCGCCCCCTTCGCCATGGCAGGAAGCCACAAGAATTGAGCAGAGCGTGTGGGTTTACCCACTGTTAGCAACAGAGAGTATAAGATGTAAACAACAGACATCGCATGCAAGCTTAACTCAGTCTTTAGCAATTTGTAACCACTTTCAAAATAAATAAGTTTTTAAAATGGATCAGTGAGTACAACTTTGCATTTTCCACACTTTCATGTCCATAAAAAAGCAAAGCAACTAGAGACAAACCAAAAAAATTACCAAAATAAAACAAGAAGTGAATATTACTGGGACATGGAATGCATACTAGTGCCTCTCAAAAAATTTGAATATCATGAATTTATATTTAGTTTTTTTGTAATTTAATTGCCAAAAGGTAAACTTTCATATATTCTATATTTGTTACACATAAAGTCAGATATTTCAAACTTTTATTTAATTATTTGTTTTAATTGTGATGTAAATGAGAAATCCAATACCTCAAATTATTAGAATATTTAATTTTGAGTTTAGTAATTACTACTCAAACAGTATAAATACCATGGGTCTCTGTCTAATTCACTACTCACAACCAGAATCATGCGGAAGACTGCTGACTTGACAGTTGTCCATATGACAATCATCAACACCCTCCACAAGAATGTCAATGCTGGAAAGGCTGGCTGTTCACAGAGTGCTGTATCGAAGCCTGGAAAGTTGACTGGAAGGGAAAAGTGTGGTAGGAAAAGATGTACAAGCAATGGGGATGACCGCAGCCTTTAGAAGATCATCAAGAAAAGTCAATTCAAGAATTTGGGAGAGCTTCATAAAGAGTGGACTGAGGGTGGTGTCAGTGCATCAAGAGCAACCACCCACAGACGTCTTCAGGAAAGGAGCTACAACTGTCACATGTTCCTAATATCAAACCACTCCTGAACCACAGACAAGATCAGAAGCATCTTACCAGGGATAAGGAGAAAAGAACCCTACAGTTGCTCAGTGGTCCAAAGTCATCTCTTTTTTTCAGATGGAAGTAAATTTTATGCTTCATTTGGAAATCAAGGTCCTAGAGTGTGGAGAAAGAGTGTAGAGGTAGAGAATCCAAGCCATTTGAAGTCCAGTGTGAAGTTTCTGCAGTCTGTGATGATTTGGAGTGCCATGTCATCTGCTGGTGTTGGTGGTGGTTGATCCACTTTGTTTTATCAAGTCCAAAGTCAACACAGTGCCTACCAGGAGATTTTAGAGCACTTCATGCTTCCCTCTGCTGACTAGCACAATGGAGATGCCAATTTACTTTCCCTGAAGGACTTAGCACCTGCCCACAGTGCCAAAACTACTACCAAATGGTTTGCTTACAATGTTATTACTCTGCTTGAGTGGCCAGCCACATCACTTGACCTGAACCCCATAGAAAATCTATGGGTTATTCTAAAGAGGAAGATGAGAAACACTCGCCAAAAATGCAGACGAGCTGAAGGCCACTATCAAAGCAATCTGGGCTTCAGTAGCACCTCAGCAGTGCCACAAGCTGATTGCCTTCATGGCAACAAAGTACAGAGTGTAGAAAAATATGAACATGTAAAAAAAGAGAAAGGACATTAATGAAATAAAAACAGAACGCAAAACTTAATGAATGCTTAAAAAGAAACCAACACTGTGATACAAGGTCTAGAATTTTAAGAATTTTCAGCTATTTACTACAATGGAAGAACAAGCAGACACTTTTAATTAAGCTATTGGTGAACAAAAATACATTCATTTAATGACTAATATCCAGTCTGACATTTATAATATTTTTGTGAACACATTTTTACTTAAAAATGAAACAAAAATAAATGATCAGCCCTTTGTCTGTGAGAAATCAAACACTTGTTCCATAGAGATCCATGCAGTAGAATATCACAACAATGCATATATTCAACAAGTAGACTAAATAAAAACTACAGGAGAAGTACATGTAAAATGAACTGATTGTCATGATAACAATGAGTTATACAAAAGTTACACTTTGCTTTTATGTGAAGGTTTCAATGTTTGTTCCATTTCAAGAGAAAAAGGTAAATGTTTGCTCATTTTTTTAATCCATCATCCATGGCCAACACTGTTATGATATAATCTATTATAAAATATGTAATTGTATACACAAATACACAAATATGTTTTCAGTGTAACCACTCTTGTATCATCCAAGAGTGCAACCAACCTAGATTTCTATAGTTAAATGAAAATAAACTAAAAATTTTAGATTTTACTTTACTGAAGTATCTGAAACAATACTGTGAACTTACAAAATTAAATAAAATCAAATAAAGATTTTTTTATTTTGTATTTATTATTTTTGGAACCTCTTTATTTTTTTAATTCAAAAACTTGAATCGGGAAAAAAAAAACATTTGTTTTGTAGCAGCTTCTGCCTACTCAAGCTCACAAAACACAGCAGAGGACTTTGAACCTAAGACATGAATAGCCCTCAGTCCGACATAGAGTGGCTCAGTGAATGTAGTCTGAACTCTGTGAAGGAGAGTCATGGTGTCAGAAACGCTGTAGAAGGACAGAATACCTGCTCTGTGATCCAGGTACACCCCAATTTTGGAGGACTTAGGGCCTGAGACATACATACAGTATTTGTTATGAGTGAATTCATAGTTACCAGACCAACACTCTAATGCCCAAGACTGTTTATTTTTTCCAAATTCACTTTCGTCTCCTGTTCTGTTTATAGTTTTGTATGCGACTGCTATGTAAATACCATACCCACTCCACTCCACCTCCCAGTAGTGACGTCCAGTCAGACTTTCTCTGCTCAGGACCT
>VVAS01111854.1:0-14580 GCA_015103295.1 Ptychochromis oligacanthus | reverse complement strand
TATCCTTTTTTTCATTTTCTTATTTTTTTTTTTTTTTTTTAATCATGATTGTAAATTTAAATCACATACACCAATCAGCAATAACTTTAAAAGTACCTTCTTAATATTATACAGACCCCCTTTTGTGCCACCAAGTGGTGATGGTATAAGTTGCATATGCCAGCCAGGAGAACCTGATTTGCATCGCTTTGCTACCTTTGTGTTTTCACTTTGTTTGGCTTTTTTCACTTGCTAACTTGCTTTGTTTTACACATACTTTTTACTTTCACCTTCACTCACTGGTAAGGCTTACGCACTAAAAACATCCTGTTTAGGTTTGGGAAAATATTGTTGTATGGGGTAAAATATCCTCCTTCACAAAAATAAAAATGGTGAGTTAGGAATAAAAGACCAATGTTACTAATGCAATAACCCGATGCAAAAGACACCTTGTAAGTGAGTGAAGCACCCAGCAGCTTTGACAAAACGGCGTTAACTGGAATGTGAATAGGGTAATTGTACAGTAACATCCGGATTCCAGCAACCAAGGTTTTCAAGCAGAACACTGCATTTTAACAAGAAGATCAATGTTGATTGATAATCAGTGATCTCCATGTTGTGGTTGATCAGTGTATCTTACAATGAATATAACACTGATGTACCTTTATATTAATGTAAACTGCAGTCAACAGCTATTGGATGATCAGTACAATATTGAATCCTCTCGGTCTTTCATAGACAAATATTCCAAAATAAACAGTATTTGTGCCTTCCACAAAGCACTGTAATTCCACTGTTGCAACACAGTGGCCATAACTTCAAGAATTGATTAATTTCACTCATTTATACTGTACATCAGTTAGAAATTCTCTCAAGTTCCAAGGTTCTTGATAAAAAACAGGACTCAAGATATTTCTAAAGTTGTGTAGCCACACTGAAAAGATCCCTCCTCAGGATATTGCATAATACCAGAAAGGATGACTTCTTCTAACTGGCCTCGCTGTCTGCCTGGATTGTTTGATTCATTTTTGTGAGAATCAAGGCAGGATTCCACCTGGGAATTCCTCTGTGTGTTAGATCTGACAGTCTAGACAGCTGGTATGAAGTGGGAACACATCCTTCACGTTTCCAGTGTCTTTTTACCAACTGTTTACCTCAAAAGATAATGTATGCAAATCCAGACATACATTTTACATAACATATGCATTTGTGTGCCCTTGGGATATGAGCTTTTTGGGGGGCAAGTACAGTATGGCTGTGTCTTAAATTGGACATAAATGAATCCTCCAGTTCCCACTGTAAAAATAGCCAATGCAGTGAGTTAGGTAGGGTCCAGTATTATCTTGAAACACAGTATTTTGACAAAAACAATTCTCTAACGCATTGTCATTTTAAGGCCAACATGTGTCAGAGCTCAGCATTGTTCTTCAGAAATCGTAGAATTATTATCTAGAAAAACACTAGTGCAATATGCAGATTTTCAGAAAAAATAACCATGACCAATCAGAATAAAATTGTACGTTTTGAGTCTTTACGTTAAAAACTAACTTACTGCACAAATTTTGCTCCTTTTAAAACCAAAAAGAAACAGTCAGAAACTTTGGAATGCGACCTTAACTGAGGCCCACCTGAATACCAGATTCCTGTGTTTGTGTAAGTGAAAGAGCAAAAGAGTTTCAGCAGAGCCTAGAGGGGTTGGAGGAGCATGGTTCACATGACTGATGCTATGTGCAGTAGCTCACTACTTCCTTTTATTGCATTTGGGAAGTTGGGTTGAAATCCAATAACTATACTGGATGGTGAGAAATATGCAATATTGAAAATCATGCTGAGTTTTAGCACTGAAGTGTTGATATATGGGGAAGTAGATTTTGGCATGAGCAGGCTTAAAGTGGCAATGACATTTATATGTAAGTTTATATTACTAAAAGGTTATCAAAATAACCTAGTCCAAAAATACACCCATAGATAATTTAGTGATCTAAGTGAATAGTGAAATCTAAGGACATTGGATACTGTGTTCCAAAATGACACAGATTTATTCCTTTGAAATTTGTTATCTGGTCCATAGGTGCACTGAAATTTATCTGCCATGTTTCTGGGCACATGGTGCACTGACATGACCATTTTTTTTTCCAGTTTGGCAAGCTGAGAACATGCATGTCGAAGAGGTGTTGGACTTCCTTTTGGCTTCTTGCATAGAAGAGGCAGATGGCTGCCAATAGTACTGACACAGCATTACATCCAGTGACACAGTGCAAGTCAAATACAAGCATAAAAGTAGCCTAGGTAGTTTTTTCCCTGGAAATTTTAAGTAAAAGTATAATATGACTGCTTAACACTTAAGTTTAACAATAATTGATGTGACTTGACCATGTAACTCTTCAGGAGCCTGCACAGTATACTGTTTTTATAATAAAACTGAAAAAACATTTTCTACCTGCAATATTGTATCTTTGGTCAAGCTTTTTAACCAGCTGCATAAAGCCCTGCTTTTCCACCATGTAACCGCATAAGTAATTTCTATCCACTGCTTTTTCTGTCACATGGAGTGCAACTACCGAGTGCAGCTAGCGATGCTTGGTTGAGTCATTTGTTTAAATTTGGGTCGCACATCACCAGTTGTTCGTATCACCTCCTTTGTAGCTTGGTTGTACTCGACGGTGTATTTTTGCCTCAAGTGGTGACACAAGTTTGGTGTTCCCATCTTTAGCGGGAACAGTTTTCTTGCATATTTTTCAAAGTACTGTGCTTTGTTGGAGATTGTTGAAGTAGCTCCCTTTTTAGGTACTAAATCGTCACCGGAGGCTTGCATGTGGCTCTTGCTCTCAGACAGGCCTGGGCTTGTCTTGTTGTGTACACTAGGGAATGTAAATGCATGGCGTTGCAATAGCAACGATATTGCAGTATAACACTTTTTTTATCACGTAAAAAATTTATCCTGGTATTATCACGGACAATATGATATAGCACAGTGCTACTCATAGGGGTTCATCAAATCACTGGGGTTCTCTCTAATATTGCTTTGTTGTAAACTGGTGTTATATAAATAAAATTGAAATGTAATTCTTCTCTAAGTGGAATCAGTAGATGATCACTTTTATCCTATCCTCTTATCCTATTCATCTTATGATTAAACAGTTTTATTCTGAAGTGAGTGGTTTCTTCCAGGATCACTAGGTCCCCATCCATAGGGCATGACAGCTCAGTGAGTAGTTTGGTGAGCAAGAAGATGTTGTGAATCACATGTTACGGCCTTCACCAGATCTCAACCCATTTGAACACCTATGGGAAGAATTGGAAATAATAATGAAATATTATTCCGTGTTGCTTGGTTTCGGTATTGGTTTAGTAGCACATCCAAAACCAGCACAAGATTTTCACATCTGACTATCTGACCATCAGACATGCAGTTCAGACAGGTGGCATCTGGTTTACAAGTTAAATGGATTTAAATAAACATATTACCTAAGATTAGTATTTACTCCAAAATTTTGTTATATTTTTGAGTCATCTGATGATAATTGTGGCTCCATTCCCTCACAGATCGTGTTTCACTCACAAGTGGACATCGAGAATGTATCAGACACCGGAAAGTTTCAGTCAGTATTGAATAACTCAGCACTCACTTAATGCCCCCAAACATGTCAGTACAAAAAAACTCTTATGTTCCTACACTTTTGTTCTCTGTTATTCTCTTTTTCACATCATTAGTCTCCATTTGGATAATCTCTTTTTATCCCACTAGTCTGCCGATTCTTTTTTCCCTCTTCTTGATGCAGCTCACTTCATTAAATAGAAAGGACTGTGGAACTTCTTTTCCAAAAGTCCTTACTGAAAGCCCAGACTGTAGGAAATTAGGCTGGTCTCTTTTTGTTTGCTCAGTCCATCCTGACTCATCACGTCGCGGGTATTTTTAGCCGTGGATTCCTGTTTGACTTTCCCCACACTGTTCACAAGGGGCTATCATATTCTGTGAGAGAGAGAGGAATAATCAATGTCAAATATCAGCTGAATGTCGATAGTGGTGGACACACAAAGTTAAAGAACCTTGTGTCGCGCAGTGTTGCAGCTGGATAACGTGCTCACATCAGTGTGTGTGTGTGGACTGTCTGTGCCGTGTTTTGTCTGGCACAGCTGCCTGTATCAGCTGCAAGCTCATTAAATTTTGGGCTTAAACCCGTAGTGACGCCGCGCCGGCTCTGGTTACTCCCGTGGGAATACCTGCCATTGTCATTCGTGAGCCCTAAATAATTCCCAGGAATTAGCCTCAAATGGTTGAAGTTTGGCTGGCCAGATAAAGGCTGCAGAACTAAGCTCTAACTAACTGTTGAATACATAAGAAGGAACAGTGAGTGCATTTAAGCAATAAAGGCGGCTGCTTGTGTTCCTATTGTCCTCCATGTGTAAACCTCAAGTAGAGCTGGGGCTGGTTCTTGGCTCTGTACAATACTTTAATCTCCCCCATAGAGTCTGATTCCTCACTGTTGAGGAGGCCAAGTGACCTGATATCCTGTTTGTCAGGAGAACAGAAATATTTCTGATTGTTGCACATCCTGCCGGTCAGTGATCTGTGGCACATACAGCTGCCGGGCATGAAGACTTATTTAGCCTCTATTGTATGAGCTTGGACACAGTCACACTCTGTACTGAGCTTATCTTTAACACAGAGGAATGATTTTGAAGTGTGAGGTTGCTGGGTTGGTTTGTCAATATGCGTGGGAGATTCTTCTAAGTTTTGGGTGCACGAGCTGCTGGCATTGTCATGCAAAATTAATTATTTGCCTCCTTTTTATGTGCCCCTGAATCTTAGTGCAGTAAAAAAGCTGTCTGTGTTTTATTGAAATGAAATTATGGCATAATGTCACTTTCGCTATTAGCACCGAGAGTCTGTGCATGCCAATTGATCCTGCTGTTGTCATAGCAACATGAACCACTAAACCTCTGCGCAGCTGTTGTTATGGAAGCCCTTGAACAGCTGGGGGGCTATAGCTGTGGAGGGATTGTGGGAAACAGGTCTTTTGGTCCTCCCTTCACACCTTGACCCCAAAACTCTTGCTAGTGAACAGAGGGGGATTTGGGAATCTTAAAGATGCCCATCTGGAGTTTTCCCTCCCCTGTACAGAGATTCCATATGATCAGAGAGAAAGTTTAGTCAGGAAGTTGTGAATATTCAATCATTCCTGTGTCTTCCCAAAACCTGCTTTGCCATGAAAGCGAGCAGTGAAAATTGAATGAACCAAATGAGGCTACATTCTCTCCCAGGGTTTGCCTGACGCATTGGAGCATATCCCATTATTGATATGAGCAAATGTTGTACACAGTGCAACAATAAAACAATCATTTTACAAGAAGTACAACTTGTCCAGGGAGTAGCACTCTGTGAGCCCCACTCCTTCAGCCATAATAAAGCCTGAAACGTGACCCAAGAGCAACGTCTCATCCTCCCACTATTTGATTTAATGGAGAATTCACTGACTGGGGATGTGTGAATCTATCAGTACTGTGAACGCTGCCTTTTTGTAACCCATACTGTGTAACAAAGCTACTACACATAAACTCATTTCCAAGCAAGTCAGAATCTTAGATAAAAATATTATCAGCTAAATGTTCTCAAAGGGGGAAGTGTTTTGCTCATGTTTTACTATACATTTATGTTCTTGGACTCTGCTAGAGTAGCTTTGCATGATTCCCAGTTCAAAATAATCCCTATTGCATCTGAAATACAGACTTTAATCGCCCTTCACCATGTTTGCTCTGATTGGTTGCCCCTCGCACATAAAAGATGTAAACAACAGATGGGTGCAATCTAAATTTCATTTTGACTCTGAGTCTGGATATTGGGTGATGTAAGTTATAATGAAAAAAAGAATGCGTTGATAATACTAGTGCTTTTGGTATTTTATACTTTGTATATTTCCATTAAATATACCTATACAAAAATGTGCTGATAACGTCTCTGTTATTTGACAAATGAATGAAGTGGCCAATTGTGTTAATATCCCCTCCGCTCATTGAAAAACCCAGAATCTATGATGTGTTTTATAGACTCAAAAAATGCACATAGCCACCATGATTTCATCCATTGGTTTCTGGATGAAGCCTCAGCGTTACCATTTTGGCTTCTACCATGCTGTTTTTTTGGAGCCAAAAAGGGGTCCATAAATGGATGAGAGGGTGGAGTAATAAGTTATCAGCTAACACTAGCAAGCTTAATTAGCAAGGTCAGTTGACAAGCTGCATCCATTAACTGTGTGGGTTCAATCCACAAACACACATATTCATTACGTAGTGCTAAGTAAAAGACTAATAAAATGGTAGAATTTCACTAGAGTTGGGCTATATAGCCTCAGAATTATATCATGATATTTCAACTAAATTTGCAATAATGATATTTCTGATATATATAAAAAAAAATACAGAACAATGTTTTATTGAGGCTGGCAGCTTGCAGGCAGCATCATTTATAAGTGCAAGTAAATGAAGGGCATTTTCCATCCTTCTTTTCCAACGAGCTACTGTCACTAATGACAGACTTCCTAATTTTAAGTGTGAATCTTCTGAAACAAGGTGCCAGCAACAGCAGCAGCAGCAGCATTATAGTGCAAACAGTAGTGTCAGAGCATTATGTACAGTGACACAGCATAAGCCAAATGTAAGCACAAGAGTAGCCTAGCTAGTTTTTCCCTGGAAAAATGAAGTATAACATAACTGCTAACACTTTAGTTTAACAATAACTGAAGTGACGTAACCTTGTAACACTGCAGGAGCTGCACAATACTGTCACAAATTAAAAGTGAAAAATATTTTCTACCTGGGATGTTGTATATTGGGCCGAGCTTTTTAACCAGCTGCTTAAAGCCCTGCTTTTCCACCATGTAAGAGGATCAGTCATTTCCATCCACTGTTTGCTCTTCCTCTCACATGGGGTGCAGCTAGCGAGTGCTCCAGCGATGCTCGGTGGACTAATTTCTTTACATTTTGGTCGCACATCACCAGCTGCTAGTGTCTCCTCTTTAGTAGCCTGGTGGTACTCTACCGTGTGTTTTTACCTCAATTGGTGACACAAGTTCGTTGTTTCCACCTTTAGCAATTGTCTTGCATATTTTGCAAAGTATTGCGTTGTTGGAGGTTGTTGCAGTAGCTCTGTTTTTACTAAATTGTCGCTGAAGGCTGACACGCAGCCGTCACTTTCAGAGACGCCCAGGCTTGTCTCGTTGTTGCGTACTGCGGAACGTAAATGCATGGTATCACGATTTTTATATGGTGTAAAAACGTATACCGGTATTATCGCGGGCGATATGATATGGCACAGCCCTAAATTTCACTCACCAAAAAACATTAGTACAAACTTTTTGACCACACTGCAAGTCAGCTAATTCTATTAAAAATGCTCCAAAAGGCACAAACAGCACAAACATGGTTCAGAGCTCCAGTTCAGTGACTTGAATTAGCAAAGGTGAGGACTGGCAGACAGTTATTGGCTGCTGCTGCTCCACCTGTCAATCAAAGCAGCCATGCCTTTGACTTTAAGCCTCAATAGTATCCAGTTAGAGTTTGAGTTTAAAAAAAAAAAAATGTCACACACTGTATAGTTGTTATGAAGGTGGAAACAATCCATGGAGACTAATTTTTGTACAAGGCTGTAAACATGTTTTTCACTGCTGTAAATTTAAGAATTTTAACATGGGAGTCTATGGGGATTGATTCACTTTTGGAGTCAGCCTCAAATGGCAATGAGAGGAACAGCAATTTTTGGCCATTTTTTGTGGGCTTTGTTTTTCAGCTCTGGAGCTTGCTGCTTGGTTTCCACGCCTGGACACTCCTCCATGATTGGCAGCAAACTTTGCACCCTATTTTTACTCGTCTTTTGAGCAGTGGGAGTATTTCGTGATGTGTTGTCCATATTCTAAACTAATGACCAAAAATCAGTGGCCCACAGCAAATTATTATTGCACTCTTCATATGATTTGATGCATGTTTAAATTTTTTTTTTTTTTTTAAATGTTTTTATGCTGTCTTGCTGCAAAAAGGATTTTCGTATAAGAAGATATAAATCTACACTGAAGTGAAATGTTATTTTCTGTAGCAGTAAATGGAAGTAGAAAAGTCAGTGACCAAGTTACTTTCTCCACTGACTGTGGATGTGTACCTGCATACACATGCAGAGGCTGTGAGTGATGCTGGGCAGATTTAGGAATGCTAATGTTTCCTCTGTGGCTTTTGTGAGGAACACGGTGATTAGACCTCCAGTCCCCTGGGTGGAGCCCCTTGCTGCTCCAGCTCCCACTCTGATTTACTTTGACGTCGACAGGAAGGTCAGCTGGGTCCCAGAAGGGCCATGGAGAGAGAAAGGGATGGTGAATGGTGTGTGTAGTGGGCTTTGGTATAGAGAGATGCTCCTCTAGGATCCCACGCAGGGGCCAGAGGGATGACTGAGGGAGGAAGGGCCCTTGGAGCTTAGGGAAGGCTTCGAAAAGGATTACCGAGAGGCTAAAATGTTTTCTTTGTGGCTGAAGGAAACCTAAGAAATGCTCTCACCCAAATCTCCTCTGGTCTGAGGCGGCTGTTGGGCAGTGAAACTCAACCTACATCCTCAAGACTTTGTTTTTTTTCAGCTTTGAGTTTGTCTTTACCATCTTTACTATATCATGTTTAAGTGCTTTTTCTGGTATGCTGCTCTTCAGAAGCCAAGCAAGTTTATACTCCACAAAACACAATTTTGAAATGTATTTATCCAAGATGACCTTTAGTTAAAACAAAGTTTGGCACAACAGTATTATTAAAGTCGTGCTTGTGTATTTTCCCTGTAGAAATTATATTCATTCAACTTAGTTTCATTCCATTTTTTATCCCTGGAGTGGCTCTATGCCCTATCTGCACAGTCCACCCCACAGGCTGAGAACCGCTGCCCTTTTTACTTTAACAGTTTTGACCTAAGAAAGACCTAATTGGAAATAACAGGTTCAAGCAGAACAACAGCTGGGATTTCCTCCAATTTTAATTGTCACAGATAGAGATAAATTAGATGGAATATGTGGATGAAATGGGTTTTGGTTGACATGTTGATTTGCTCAGTAAATGGTGATATTTGCATCAACCTTTATCTTTAAAGTGCCATGGATTTAGATATTTTTCACATGTGCTATATTACTTACAAGTGTATCAGAATTCACACATTAGAATTCACATCAAGCACAATTGTTCATTTTGTTATCACTTGCAAAACATGGAAGCAAAAACAGCTTTGCAATTTCATTATGGAATTTTTTTTTTTTAAATCTTATGTTTAATGAACCACTTTGTTTGCTATATCGCAGATGTTCTTAATGTATTAAACAGAGTTTCTTCAATACCTGCATGCCAGAGTACAAACTTTTTCCATGTTTTTCAATTTTCTTAGTGAGACTGATCAACTCTAAAAAGAGAGAAATGTCTGGACTCTTCTCTGTAAATCTCTGCAGATTTCATACCAATCCCCCCTACTCATATACCCGGGGCCTCTGGTGGTACCTGCCTACCACACACACACAGTAGTCCCCACTGAGCTGTGCAGAACTGGATAAATACCATCCCTTAAGAGGCTCTGTGTTCGCAGATTGCTGGAGGTAGGCGGCCTGCTGTGAGGCCCGACCACACTCCCACTGTTCTGGAGGAGCTTTAAGCGAAAGATCAGGTGTCCAGCCCTGAATGCCTGATTGAACTTAAATCTTTTACATGTGCGCCATAACTCGCTCTGCTCTGTGTGGCTCAGTCACAGTCAGCCAGTCAATTGCTCAATGGAATTTTAACCACAGAAGCTTACTGACCTCCCTCTTTTCACCTATTGAAAATTATAATCACACTTTGTCAGCAGGGATGGAGTTAAGCTTGAAAATAGTGGACTAACTATAAATATCAACCTAACTAAAAGATCTCTGATTTCTCTCATAATCCTACAAAATCTACACTTAATGTGTAGTGCATGAGTGAAAAAATGTCACATTAATTGTTATGTATTTATTATTTACGATAAAATACACCAAGTACATTTTCAATTTTCAGCCGGAGTTTGCCAGTGTAATAGCTTCCTTCACTTTCATTCTGACTTCTAAAAAGGCTGGGCATCAGTTTTCATTCTGCTAAGAAGAATATGAAGAACTTCTTTTGAAGTGTTTTTTTGTGGCAGTGGTCTCAGATGCATATAGCATGCCATTATATCCACATGCATGCATCCAGTCTGCACTTTTATGAAAAAGGAAGGTACCAACAGAATTAATCTACAGACATGATGTCCAGTTCCCACACTGCTTATTGTGCTACTAAATTTCATTACTTGAATGCCCCTATATGTAAGCAATGCAATAGGAAAATAAAGAATGGGTGGGAATGATGGCCAAAAGAACAAAAACACAACCTACATTGTATATTTAAAGACTTCTAGAAGTGATGCTTTTGGGGTCACCACAGCCTCTGACCAGCAGTGGCTTGTTGCTGCTCTGTGAAAATAGCACTGTTTGGTTAGGTTTAAACACAGAAACAACTTGGAAGGATCATGGTTTGGGTTAAAATGGAGGGGCTCTGTTGTTATGGTTCAGTCTATATTATCTTCTCTTCTTATTGCCCAAAATGCCAGCTGACATGTAGGGCAGTGACGAGGGCTGTCTTAGTTCTGTCTGTCTCAGCTCAGTCAACATTATGTGGAACGTTTACTGATGTTATTGCTTATTTAATTATCAATAACATCTGAAGACTAAAACCAGTGCTGAATCCTGCTAACAAGGATTGTGTGCATATCAAACAGCTTGGAGCAGTTCTGCATTTGTGTCCATTTGCAAAGCTCTTTTGCTATGCAGAGAGAGTGAGTATGGGAATTTAACCCACACAGAAACTATGGAGAAGCACTTGCACGCAGTCCCCCAGAAAGCCAACAGTGCATCTCCCGACACAGACAATGCTATGCGTAGGTAAAATGCTGACTAGTTAAAAAGTTGGCTTGAAAAAAAAAGGGACACACAGCGAAGTTCACCACAGTGAGAAAGAAGAAAAAAAAATTGAAAATTTAAAAAAAGCCTGCATTAGAGGCATAGGTAATGGCTGAACTGGATAGTATTATATAATTTTTGTATATACATGAGCCCCCTGATGCTGCTCTCTGGTGACATTACACAGTTGCAACAGTAGACGTGAGTCTGCAAACCTCTTCATTACACCTATGGACTACCAACACAGTGCCATGCCAAGACCTTGATACTGTATTCTTGATTCCTCTGTGCCACAGAGCTCCATTGTTGTCCAAAAATGATTAAAACCATATCACTGACTAACACTGTGGCACTGAGTGACGTGTTTCTTAATTACCATGAAGTGTACACACTGTTTATTTTGTCCCACATACACCCTCCTGCTACAGAAATACTCAGAGGACACGAAATGTGGATTAATCTACTGTTGAAATGAGTCCCAAACAAGTGCACTAGTTCTTCTTTTCAAAAATACTTTTTGAAACAAGTGAAACTATGTATTTTGAAGTTGTTTTTAGACCTACTTTGTAGGAGCTGATCTAGAATCTAGAGTGGGCTGGGTTTATCCTTTTAATGTGACAGTTTATGACAGAGACTGATTCATAAGCAATTAGATGTGGTGTAAATAACAGCTTTCTATCCTTCCACCACAACAAAAGATTGACCAGCTGCATCCCTGCTTACATTTTCCCACTCATATCATTTAAATGCTGTTTTAGTAGTAATAATAACTTTTATTAAGTTTTTAACATTTCTATTATGTCTCAACAGGCTTTCAGTGGAGGACAAACAGACAACAGACAACAACACTAAAAGCTGCTGCGTTGCTGTGGGCAAGCTAACTGTAAGTTGTGATTTTCCTTCCTGTTAGGTCGTATAATCGTGGATTATATTATAAATATAAGCAAATCTATGTACAGTTTAAAGTACAGTTTATGAACGTGTTTGTTTTGTTGTGATACACCCATACAGCGTTCCTTCTTACAGGCTCACGGTAAGAACATATAAAGTGGAGTTAGAACAAAGACCAGTCTGTGTAATAATTTATGAATACACAATAACAATCAATTCATCCTATACACATGCTGGCATGCCACTGTTGAGTACACTGTTAAGAATTACCCTGCTGAAGTTCAGTTAAACCAGCTGAAACCAAATTTCAATCAATTTTCATTGCAATGGGTACTCGGTTCTTGCTGTAGCTTCAGTCTGTGGTTGTATTTTTTGAAGTCGTTGATGACTGACTCTCCAGCAAATGCACTTTTTGCCAACATGTCTTCAAATGTAAAAAACAGAACAGAGGGGCGTACTATAAAGCGAGATCAATGGCTTAGCGGGCTATGTCAGGCTTAAAGTCAGATTTTTCTGTGTCACAAAAGTGGCTCTCTTTTTACCTGGCTAAATCACCATGGTAACTGTTGCTGAACACATAACCTGGTCGGGAGCAGGTTATGTTCCGAGTTTTGGCTTAAAATTGTCTGGAAGAGCCACGTTTTCACTGATTCTTGTATTCAAAGCATGTTTTAAGTGCAATATAGATTCTCTGCTGGGGGAATACGTTTTATATGTGCAAGTTGTTAAGCCGTACCTTTACGAAAACCACTGAATGAAGTGCAAACTGTGCGTCGCATTGTCACTGAAATGTGCATATATTAATTTAGTGATGCAGAAAATGTCTTAATGTTTTTATACTTGATTCTAATCTACTGCTAAGTGTCCTTTACTCTACTGGAATTGCAGCTACTGGAACACAGAACAAATTAAGAATACCTGTTCAGTCAATACAATTAATTTCACTTTGAGCTGCTGACAAATTAAAGGGATTTCCACGTCTCCTTTATTAAGTTATGGGACAGGAACATTTAATGTTTAAATGTATCCAGTTTAAAGTTTCAGACTGTAATGTGGAAGCGTCACCTTAGAAATAAACAGCGCACTCAGCGATAAGATAATTAACTCAAATTAAAATGTTTATTTTACTGCTCTGTGTGCTAAATCACCAGATTTACAATTTTCTGCAGCAATAATCTCTTGCCTTATTTGCGACCGTGTTGAATTTTACTGTTATATTTTTTATGGTCTTTATAGATTTCTTAATCACCTTTTTATCATCATCATCAGATAATGTCTCTGATCGGAGTAGACCGTGCTCACAGGGATTATTTTGTGCGGAAAAAGTGTCACATGAAACACCCTTTTTTTATGTGAGCGCGTTCAGAGCCCGAAGCAGAAAGCCCATCTTGACAAAGAAAGTTGATAACTATGATCGTGATACCCGTTATCTCTGACTGGGGTTTTAGGTTTTGTCAAGCTAGCTAAGGCAAAGAAAGCCTGGCTATGTTGAACTTTGTCCGTAGTATACCCCTCAGGTCGATTGTCAGTGACAAATCGGTGTGTATAATGGCGAACAAAACATCTGGTCCAACACAAGACCTTCAACCAGGAGATCTGGGCTTGAGGCAGATCTTATTATTCAGTTTTCTTTCCTTTTTTTATGACTTTTTTTCTTTAACTGCTGTTTAATTAGGGTTAGACAGCAAAACTGCTGGGTTAGGTTAAGGAAGAGATATAGATTTAAGCTAGAATTACCCACTTGTCAGAAGAAACCCCGTATGTCAAGCTTTTCACACGTCCCACCCCAGGTGCATGTGGACATAAATGCATTTAACTGACAAGACCACAAGAGATCACCTAAACGGGGGCCATTTACCACTGTTTTCCGGTGAGGTCAGGCTGCTATTTCCGTCTTAAGGTGAATAGATGTGGCTTATTTTTCTTTAAAATTGTACTATTGTGCTGTAACTAATCTAGTTAAATATCATTATGTTTAACTTAAGTGACCGAGTCATGAACAATATCCATAAGATCAGGTCATGGGAAAAGTGCTGAACATACGTTTGTCTGTATGTTGTTTATGATGTCGAGCAGAAAGGAAGATGATGTCCATTCCTTTCTAATGATACCTGGACCTTCCAGAGACTAAGAATGGGCCACTTCACTGATTCCTAACAAGCAGTTGTCTGGCTTTAGAATCTTACTTTGGAGTGGATAGTGGTTCTATATTGCATTTCCATGACAAAACAACCCATTAATGTCCCCAAATTGTTTTTGGATCCTCATGACTGGAACCTCTTCCCACAAAAACACTCAGTTTGCTGCTGAGTCATTGAGACAGCAAGGTAACATTGTAGTGTTCCACTTTTAGTAAATTATAGGCACCCATTAGTGTAGAGTTCGTTTATCTAACTTGACAATGGGGCCATTCATATCAAAGGGGTTGTAGTGAGAGTGTACATGCATAAAACCCGGTTTGGTTATTTTCTAATTACTTATTTTAAAATTACTTGAGGAAAGTGGAAGGCCAGTATAGCCCACTCAGTGCTTTGCAGGTTTTAGTCTAAGGCAGGTAAGTATTAGCTTCTGCCCTTTTGTGCCATGATAGTACCTCCTATAATGAAGGAGAAGTCAAACTTTCCCACCTTTAAAGCAGGCCAGATATACACATCTTGAAACAACCAACCACCACTGTTGATTCTGCACAGATTTTTTTTTTTTTTTTTTCTTTTTTGTTTTCATAACTGGGTTTTTTTTTTTCACA
>VVAS01111853.1:0-10383 GCA_015103295.1 Ptychochromis oligacanthus | reverse complement strand
TTGGGTTGAGATCAGGTGCCTGACTTGGCCATTGAAGAATTAAGACACTCTGAAGGACTGTCCGATAAATTTAGCAGCACTTCAGAGTTCATCCTGCTGCTTCTATCAGCAATCACATCATCAATAAACACTAGTGGCCCGGTTCCACTGCAGACATACATGCCCATGCCATAACATTACCTCCACCAAAGAGTGTTTTTTTTTTTTTTTAATAACTGTGCAGGCTCTTTTAGGTGTTTTCTGGCTAAGTGCAGTCTGTCCTTGTTCTTGAGTGTAACCAGTGGTTTGCATCTTGTTGTAAACTCTCTGCATTTACATTCCTGAAGGCATCTCTTGATTGTAGACCTTGACAGTGATCCTCAACAGTGTTATTGACTTGGTTAGATGTTGTGAAGTTATTTTTCTTAACCAATGGAAGTAATTCTGTCATCGTCAACTTTAGTTGTCTGTTGTGGTCTTCCAGGCATTTTGGTGTTGCTGAGCTGGGCAGTGTATTCAGTCTTCTTAAGAATGCACCAGAATGCTGATTTGGCCCCTCCTAAACTTTTTGCTGTCTCTCTGATGGGTTCATTTTGCTTCCTTAGCCTAATGATGGCCTCTTTCACTTGCTTCAACATCTCTTTGGACCTCATAATGGGAGTTCCAGTGAAAAGATGGCAAATGCAAGTTTGACCCTTGGAATCAATTCCAGATCTTTAAAATGTTTTAAAAGTGACTGTAATTCCTAAACGGTTAATGTTAAACTCTTTGCATTAAAGCTGAAAGTCTGCACTTAAATCACATGTTGATTGTTTGGTTTAAAAATCCCCTGTTGTAGTGTACAGAGGCAAAATTACAAAAATGTGTCCAAATACTTATGGACCCAACTGTATATGTTTTAATTGCAGTAGGTAGAAAAGATGTCCTTATTACAGCAGAGTAGAAAGAGCGTCCTGCTGAAGATATTCTGCTGTTTGACCAACAGGTCGTGGAGGGCGTGTGATGTGTTGTCCATTATGTCGAGCAGTTTGTGTAACATCCTTCTCTCAATAACTAATTCTAGGGACTCCAGAGCAGGGTTATTAGAGTTCACTAAAACTAAAACAAAGTGTGAAAAAACAGTCAAGCTGATTGAAATAAAAATAAAAGCTAGACTTTTGCGAAAAAGAAAAGCAGTTAAAAATCAGAAAGGTAAACTAAGTGGATGCTGAGTTCTGAATATTTGAATTTTCAAGGTCATGAATAACCTTCTGAATTACATTAAACATGTCATAACTTAATTTTACATTACATTTATCACAATTGTCCTAAACAGGATTAAGACTGATTTTTCTCTCTGTGTTTCTCTCTGTAAAATGTGATGCTGCTCCGTCCAGGAGGTGCTGAAGCTGGAGTCGTCCCTTGCAGATCTCCAGAGAGCCTGTGAAGCAGAACTTTGTGCCAGACAGGCCTTGCTAGCTGAGCTGGAGGAGCAGAGAGAGGTGCAGAAGCAGCTGGACGAGATCCTGATGTGGGTCGGTGAGCTCCAGGAAGCCTGGGTGAAGGAAGGTAACGGCAGCTTCCACGAAAGTTTCCGACTGGTGATGGAGTCTGTAAAGAAACTGCAGGAGGCCGTAAGAGAGGTGCTGGTCTGCAGCAGAGCTCCTCAATGAAGTGAACTCACATTTGTTTAAAAGTTATAACACATTAATCATTTGTTAAATTTTTACTCTGTCTGAAAAGACGAAAGCTGCAAGAAAATAATAAATTAACAATGAGTCAAAAAAGGTATTCTATGTTTGTCAATTAATTTTGGCCACCACTGGTAGGAAATAAATATAGATATTGTGAAAACAAAGACTGGTTACACTTGCAGCTCCATCAAAAGCCACAGACAGGTTTATCATTTTTTTTTCATAAAAATGTAATGTAAATAATAAAGCAAATGTATGCATTTGAGTCTGTTTATTAAATTTAAGTTAACATTCAAAGGGTTTCTCTCAATTTTAGTGCATCATGCTATATTGTATCACAGGTTCTCAAAGTTTTTTGTCCTCCTTCAGAAGCTGAAAAAGTTTAGCTTCTGAAGTTGTTAAAAGTTTAAAAAAGGAAGCATGTAGAACTTTAGTGAAAAATCATATTCATTCACCTTTGTTTATATCCATATTTTCCCCCTGGTTGTCCACGGTTCACCAGTACTAATGTTATCTCTAAAACAAAAGCATTCAGCATGAAGACTGCAGCCTTAATGATTTGCTGCTTTTTTCATTACATGTAACTTTAGGTGTTGTTTGATTAATCGTCATTTTATTGAGGTGGATGAAAATGGATGGATGGATTGGATTGTTAGGAAGTTCCCTCTATGAGGTTAATCATTTTATTAAGAGTAATATCCAGCAGATGGCGCTGTCGGCATGTTAATGTCAGTCATTCTTCCATCCACAGCTCAATGGGGACCTGTCTAATGTTTAAAAGAAACTCAAATATCAATATTTGCTAAATATTTGAAGCATTTTAAAGGAATACAGTGATCTCAGATGGATAATTTTACAACTAGTAAAAATAAAGTCACAGTGGAGTACAGTGGTGAAAAGTTTAAAGTGAATTACAGTTCTGAAATTAGTATCCAAAGCTGCCAAATGTTCTGTAATAACTGTCATTTCAATTATTAATCTTCCTTTAAAAAGTAGAATAAGTAGGTCATGCTAGGTGATGCATTGTAAGAAAATATTAGTTTTGGGAATTTGGGAAATTGGGAGCATCACCTAAGGATTAACAGTTCATACAACATAAAACTGAACACTAGAAGTGAGATAAGAGAATTAATTGATTAGTCAGCCAGAAGAATCTTAATCTGTAATTCTGAGCTTCTTAATTGTGAATATTCAATGTATTTTTGTGTAAAATATGATGGTAAACTGAATATCTTTTTCTCTTGTATGGCCGATTTGTCAAAACAAGACATTGCTGTATTATTCTGATATTTTATAGTCAAAACTATTTTGAGAAAGTAACCTACAGTAAACCTACTTAATACTTATCATGAAACACATGGTGAAAATCATTGGTTTTGTTTTGTAAAGAATAAATACTTGCTCACATTTGCTTCACAGTCTTCATCCTTTTTCTCACATAATAACTCTTTACTGCAAGATTAAGCAGTGCATTAAGACTGCTTTTCGGAGCATATTATCGTCAATAAGAAACCCAAAACTGTTTTTGGCATTCATTCAATCTCACAATGATTTATGGATGTCAGCATTTCAAAATTATTTTTTTCTCGATGTAAACTGATATATTTCAGGTCTGTGTTGTCTTCTGCAGACCTACCACTAGTAATGATAAAACTTGCATTAATGATGTATATAATGAATTACTGATGGCTGAATGCCTGCATTTGGTTCCTGTATATTCAGGGCTTCTGTCTATATATATACACACACCTCCAAGCTGATCAGAACTGCCACCTTTTTAAAACTATATGGACTGAATGTCTGACATGCAAAACATTTTCTGTGGATTATTTCTTTAAATTCATACATAAAGTAGTTTTCAGACACCTGTCCCATCAGGAAAGAAATTTACAGTTATTGTCATTCAGTCGTTTCTCAGAAGTGTCACATAATTAATACATTTTAAAATGTTTTCTTTATACTGTTGCCCTGTTATCTTTCTCTTGAGAGTTTTTGTGTCTGTGCCATGCAAAACCTGATCTTTTATGCTTTCTTATCAGTAGGGGGCAGCATCTCTCTGTGTTTTAATGTAAAAGTGGAATTTGTTGTTGTGTTTGTCTATTAAATGTCTTTCACATATTTTTCAAATTCATTTATTGCTGCATCACAACACTGCCACAGCTTTTTCAGAATTTACATTCACACTGTAACACATTAATATGACTCCTATGGGAGTCAAACTCATAGTGGTGTAAAAACTGCAGAGTAACATCTCCAGACTTCTGAGAAACAGCTATTCATAGCTGAAAATTTCAAAAATTCAGCTCTGGTATTAGGCTGGTCAAAAATAATGTAAATGAGTAAAAATTAATGAACTGACTCTGACCTCTGGAGAAAATGAAGAACGGTTTCTTGAATATTTATTACAATAATTATTTCATATTATCAAGAGTAAAAACTGCGGGCGTGGTGGTTAAATAACCATTCCGTGATTGAAAATGACTCTAAACAGAAGCTGTGATTGGTGTTGCTGGTGGCTGATTTACAGCCCCAACAACAACAACTGGAACTGAGAGAAAGTGGATAAACAACAAGAGGTCGAGTGTAAACAGGCAACATTTGTTTTAGCATTCTTTGAACGTATGTCTCTCTGAGAAATGATCAGTCCAAATGGAGAGGTGTGAGAACTACTTTCTGTTTTTGTTACTTTGTTAATGAGACCATCAGCAGAAATGATGAACATCCAGCAGGCTGTAACTGGATTTTTACCAAACAAAACAAAAGAAATTAGTGCAGGAATCAGACTTCAAAACACCAATATCCAATTTCAAAGTATAATGTTTCTTTGTTCAAAAAGAGACCAATTATTTTTTATTTTACCATGCATTTATTATAAGAACAATGAGGTAAAAGTGGTCATATTTTAATGTGTGTGTGTTTTGTTTTTTTTTTTAATTTCCAATGCCTGAGCACTGGTCAGTGTTTTCTTTTTAATCTGAGTATGTTTGTATCAATATAGAGAGAAACGATTGGAGGTTCAAAAGTAGCAAAATCATCCCATTTAATATTTTGTGGGAAATCCTTTGCAGTCATTGACTGCCTGAACCACTGATGCTCTCCCAGACTTCACTGGAGCCACACACAGCTCTTGCTTGCTGTGGGGTCTCTGCCTTTATTCTGATCCTCAGCAGGTGGAATTCAGATTAGGTGACTGACATGGCCTGCTAAGTGTATTTCCGCTCTTCACACTGAACAGCTTTTTTTTGTTTTCTTGTTCCATAGGCAGTGAAATCTTTATTCATTTACACCAGCTCTATTCATACATGTCCAAGCTATAACTGAACTGTGTTTGATGTATAAAGATGCTCTATGTTAATTCATGAGGTTTTTCACTCTCTTTTTCTCCCCATTTTTCTTTTTTCCATGATGTGATACAAGCTGACTTTTGTCTCATCAGTACATGGATCTTTGTTCCACATCCCTTTGGTCCATGTTTTTGTGAACTGCTGGCTGGTCTTTCTGTTTGAGACTTACCAGTGGTTTCCTTCTCATGGTGATTCCTCTGATTTGGGGTCATGAAATCTCCTCTTGGTCATTAACATTTTGCCTCCATCCTGGAGATCATTCCTGGCTTGCTGTTTAGTCATAATGGAGTCAGTGTTTTCTTTTGTTTACCATGCATTAGTTTCTGCTCATTTAAAAGACGATCAGGCCTTTTCCAGTTCTTCTGTGCACACCTGCTTTTTAAAAACTAAACCCAACTATTGATTTTAGCAAATCAACAATTTTAATACCGCTCTGATAATTTTACTTACTTTTTAAACTTTATTAGTAGGTCACATATTAACTCCTTTCATTGAAAACCTCCATCTCAACCTCTTCAGAACCACATGAAACATTTAAGATATTGAGTTACTGTTGCAATTATAGTGTATTTGTCTTCAACATCCTATAGATGTTGATGACAAAAAAAAAAGAACTTATACAGAAAATAACGTAGATGAGGGGAATTTCATGTCTTAGTACTGTGCAGTAAACTGTCATAAATACTGCATCACAAATATAAATATTGTTTGGAGGATGCCTGGCACCTCTACATATATAATCCTTCATCACTGGACATAACTTTTATTGATTATTGACCACATTACGTGTACCATTCATATGTATTCAGTTGGGTAAGTGAAGCGTTCCTGTTGGGATGGTTATTTTACTGGCAAACTTGGCCCGTTTACTGTTGATTTGATGAATCTGAGATACCTTTGAACTGATCTGACAAAGACAAAAATGAAAGAATTACACTTGATTCTTGACTGGTGCTAAAAATCCTGCCCTACGCAGCTACATGGCCCAAAGTTGGAAGCGCCAACATCAGTGGATATGGTAGAGGCTTCCACAAGAAACTAATTAGTGATCGGCAGATGCAGCCCAAAGATTCTGTTCACCATTATTTCCTCACAGCAGAAATGACCACAACTTTAGCTAGCAATGCTACAAAATATAATGAATTCTCATACCTGTTGAAATGTGGGCTGGTACTACAAAAGGCACCAAGGCAGAACAGTCTGCACCAGTACCACATTGGTGGAAAAGAGGTAACAGTGGCATGATGGAGATTATGTCTTGCCTTCATTTTGGCATCTTGTAATTTTCTGCTCAGGACTTCCTCATAGGTTTGTACAGAAACACAGTTTGTGTCAGGTGGCAGTGTTTGTGGAAAGCAAAATAAAGAAACCAAAAGCGCATGCTGCAACAGGGCTGGTCAAAGGGTCAGTGACAGACTGCAGGAAGCAGGGAGCTTGTATAAGGTGAGCACACCAGGCATAGGTGTAGCTCATGCAGCTAATAACCCTCAAAAACAAGAGACAGAAAATAAAGTAATAAAATTAGAATTGACTCTAATCAGCAAGGAGTCAAATAAGCATGAGGGAGTCTGTTTAAAATGTGAGTGTTTGTATTTGACGGGTGAGGAGACAAAATAGAAAGGAGGTTGAGGAGCAAAGTGACTGAAATTAACCGCAGAGTCTCAAGATTTCACGCTGCTGTCCTAAACACTTTTATCACTCAGACTACATCTAAGTAGTGGCTCTCTGAAGATGTTTTTTTTTAACATATGAAATCATCATGCAGGTTTTGTCCCCTCCCAAAAACAAACAAACAAACAAAAAATAAATAAATAAATAAATAAAAATAAAGGAGAAAAGGCTGTTCTCATCTTCTTCTTTCCCCTCTATTTGTCTGAAAACTGTGCGTCACATCTGTGGTTAGACTCCCGTTCTCTTTTCACATATCATATAAAACAATGTTATTGTCACAAATATTTTTTCTGATTGTATTATCAGGCAACTCAGTCAGTGTAAAGTATAATCACAGCAGGTCAAACAATGGTAACCAACAGCAGAGAGCTAAAACTAATGAAATAAAATCATTTTGGTAATTATGGATCACTTCAGTCAGTAAAAATGCTAAATGCTGTCTTGTTCCGGGTTCTTAAACTGTTTTATACCAATACACATTTCATTTTTGTATTTCATACTATTTATCAGTGGCTATTCTTTTTCTGACCTTTTTTTGATAGCACTTCATAATAAAGCCTGCAACTTCTGGTGTGATTTCACAACATGTAGTTCTTCTGAATTTAGGGTATAGTTATCAGTCCCTATAAAATACTTATAGTATAACAAGGGAGTAACAACCTTTAAAGTTTTAATTGAAAAGAGAATTATTTTTTAAGTAATGAAAGAAAGTTGACACAAACCATAGTGTCAGGTATTGTAAAGCAGTCTTTAACAAATCCAGTAAAGTCTGTGATAGCCTAATGTGGGCTGTGAGCGTGCATAAATAACGTGCTTTTGTTTTAATGTTTTGAGAGTTAAAATATTTACTTGGAGCTTAATAGTGTGCAGTCTTTTCTATATTTTTTTGCAACATATTGTTGTTTTTGGTCTGGCACATAAATAATAATGCATCAAAGTGAAAACTCTGCCTGGTCCTCACTTCAGGACAGACCTTCAAAGGACTGTTTGAGGGCTCAGACTTGGTTTTAAGGTTTTAGACTTTGGATGAGGGGTTGGATTAGACATGAAGTTGTTATTGTTACAGTTATAAGAGGCTATAGGAGTGGACAGCATGTTTTCTCAGGGGCCATCCTGACTCAGAAAAACTAAGTGAAGGGCCAGACTTTGAAAAGCTAAATTATGAGTCTTTGTTTCAAAGACCAAGAATTATTACAGTCATTCACTGTAGGATCCTTTAGCATAATTCCAGGGTGTTATTTTTTCTTGTAAGAAGTTAGGAGCTGGACTGAGATGGTCCCATAGACAATGTAAAACATGGATGTAGCTTCCTGGTTGAAAAAATTAAGCCAGTGCAGAAGGGCCTAAAAACCTGCATTCTATCTGAAGGCCACCAGATAGCGATAGCTGTGGTTGCAAAAAGACTTCGGTCCTGTTGAAGTCTATGGGAAAAGGGCTTTCTGTGTTGCCCTCTGTAAACAGTTTACTGCTGAGTTTGTGGTCTTAGTCACTCATTTTGGGTTATACTGATTAAAAACTTAAATCCATTTTGTAAATCTTGGTTATACCATGTTTCAAAAAGGAGGATTAACTGTGGTATTTTCTGCTTGGTCATTGGCTATTGACTTGTCAGTCACAACTTATTAGCCAATTAGCAAGCGGTTTCACAGTCAGACCTGCCCCTCCTTGTCACACCTGGTTTCTTGCAACCAAGAAGGCAATGGCAGAAACGGTCATCTCGAGGCTTCAAAACAGGAGGAGAAACCAGTGGGTGATGTCACGGTAGCTATAACCGTCTTTTATACTGTCAATGGACGGTGTGCAGACCATCTCTGGCCTTAAGGCCTTCTTTTGCCCACTGTGTCCTCACAAAGATGGCCAAGAAGAGTGTGTTTGTGGTGGAAAAACTGTGCATCAAAGTGATTTGTGAAAGTGAGGTGAAGTGTTTACATTGGGTGAAAATGCGTCGATCGAATGTATGTCTGTGAATGTGTGTTGTATTACGTGTGTGCTGCAGTTTTTCATGGCTGTATCTGCGTGCTTGCAGGAGCTCGTGTATGTACCTGCTGGAAAATGTGACTACCGATCTGTGTGGTTTTTCAAGTGTGTGAACCTGCATGTTTGTCTGAGTGAAGACAGCATATGGACAGTGCCCTCCTTCCTGTTGGGAGGGGAACAGCGTGGCTCTCTGTGAACCACAGCTTGAACTGTGACCTCTTAGGATCACACACACAAAGAAAGACACACACACTCACACAAACCCAGATACCTACACACACGTATGCAGATATACATCCACTGACAGCCAGCCAGCCAGCCAGCTGTCCTCATCGACTGAGGGTCCCACACAGAGACAGGAGGAGAGAGGAGGTGAGAGTGACAGTCAGGCCCACAGACCCGATTGTTTTCTCAGGCTGTGAGAGAGTGACTCTGGAATCCACTCTGACTTTTTTAAACCCACATGTCACCCAGCAGGGAAAGCAACACAGCAGCAGAGCCTATTTTCCTATTTTAAACAACTCTAGGACACTGTGATGTCACCAGTTTGGAGGAGAGAAAATCTCCTTACACAGCTGTAAACGATCACATGTACTGGCTGTCATTTGCCTACAGAGAAGCAAACAATGACAGACACCAGAAGACTTTTCCTTTTCCTTTTGTGAAAGCTTAAATCAGTCATCCTGGCACTTTTCCTTCATCCTGATACTTTTGTTTTCATTTGCATTTTTCTTTTTGTGTTGACTGTCAATAGTTTCTCTCTAGTGCATATTTAAAGGCCTCCAACTACCAGTGTTAGGGAAACTACTTTCAGTTCTTTGGCAAACTACCAGTTACTTCAAACTTGATCTGCACCCATGTCAGAAAGAAAGTTTTCACAGGACTCTGTGCAGTCCTATGAAAAACTAAATGTGCCCTTCCTGCTTCCTTACTGGAATTAAGAGAATAAGTAGCAGCCAGGTGCTGCTAATCATATGCATGTGATTAATTGATCATCAACAAGATGACCATCTCTATAAAAACAGAAGTTTTGGCAGTCAGGTGTGTGTTAATACAATGCCGTGATCTTCACAGGAGTGGACTTCCCAGCAAATTCACCCCAAGGTCAGACCGTGCAATGTTCAGAGAAACTGCAAAAAAGCCAAGAGCAACATCTCAGACTCTGCAGGCATCAGTTAGGATGTTAAATGTTAAAGTTCATACAATTAGAAAAAGACTGAACAAGTTTGGAAGGGTTGCCAGAAGAAAGCATCTTCTGTCTTAAAAGAACCTGGCAGCACACCTTAGGTTTGTAAAGTTGCTTCTGAACAAACCACAAGACTTCTGGAAAAATGTCCTTTTTCACAGATGAGACCAAAGTAGAGATGTTTGGCCATAATGCACAGTGCCATGTTTGCCGAAACCAAACACAGCATATCAGCACAAACACCTCATACCAACTGTCAAGCACGGTGGTGGAGGGGTGATGATTTGGTTTTGTTTTGCGGCCATGGGACCTGGGCACCTTGCAGTCACTGAGTTCTAGAGTCAAATGTGAGGCCATATGTCCGACAGCAAAAGCTTTGGCTGAAATTGGGTTATGCAACAGGACAATGATCCCAAGCAAAACAGCAAATCTACAGCAGAATGGCTGAAAAAGAAAAGAATCAAGGTGTTGCAATAGACCAGTCAAAGTCCAGACCTCAACCTGGTTGAAATGCTGTGGTGGGGTCTTAAGAGAGCTGTGCATAAACAAAAAC
>VVAS01111835.1:0-11609 GCA_015103295.1 Ptychochromis oligacanthus | reverse complement strand
TCTGCATACCTTGGTTGTAACGAGCATTTGAGTTACTGTTGCCTTCCTTTCAGCTTGAAGCAGTCTGCCCATTCTCCTTTGACTTCTGGCATCAACAAGGAGTTTTTGCCAGGAGAACTGCGGCTCACTGGATATTTTCTCTTTTTTGGACCATTCTCTGTAAACTCTAGAGATGGTTGTGTGGGAAAATCCCAGTATATCAGCAGTTTGTGTAATTCCCAGACCAGCAAAGTCACTTTCTTTCCCATTTTGATGCTCGGTTTGAACTCCAGCAGGTTGCAACAGTCTTAATACTTGTTTTGTTTTGTTTTTTTATCACTTTATGTGGGAAACCCTAAATTCACTCCCATGAGGTGGATTTTATCAGTGACTACAAACTAAACCTGGCACAACAGGTTGAACAGATTTCACCAGCATCTGTTTGGTTTTTATAGGAATTATAAGGCTGGAAAATTGTGGGGCATTGCATGGAAATTAATGAAGAATTAGCATAGAAGAAACCACACTTTTTCAGAAATGGTGTCACATTCCCCCGCAACCTTTGTCTTGTTACAGACACCCTACATGTATGACAGAGCAAAGGGACATAAATCATCTGACAGCCACTGTCATGAGTCAGAGCTGTTCTGAAGCTTCTGCTAGAGATACTCATCAGTTATGACTAAAAGACTGGAACCAGCATGTCAAAAGTCCAAATGTCAGAGGGACAGGAAGAGAACAGGAAGAGGGGGAACGTGTGTGTGAAGAGAGAGAGAGAGAGAGAGAGAGGTTTAGAATGAAACAGTGAAGAGCAAGGAAGAAATCAAGCAGCTACAGTCCCTGTGGGAATATCTGAGCAGAGAGAGAGAGTATTGGAGCAGGCGATGGGCTGTGAAGACTCAGCTGTAGCTGATGAAAAACTCACTTTCTATCAAACATAACCATCAGTTTGAATAAGTGCTCTGGGTGGAGGAAATCATTTTACAGAATCAGTATTGTTACAATAGAGAAAAAGTTATTGATTCAACTGTCTCCTTTTAAATTCAGTGTGCAGCTAAAGAGAAATAAACAATAGGAAAGAGACAGTGTATACTGATTTAGATTGTATGCAGAAATAAAGCAATCATTTCTGCAGTGAACCAATGTATGTGTAAGAGATTTTACTACATTTTAGAACTGTTATCAATAAATATGTCCAGGATATCCTGTAGATGCCACTGAAATTAAGAAAATTGATGGGTTTTGTCTTATTTGTTTGAATGCACACTGAAAGCTCAACAGCTACTTTAAACAACAACATAGAATACATACAAATGGATTCATAACAGTATTTGATATTTTATCTACCAGCATACATCATGAAATCAGTTTGTCCTTTTAACTCTGGGAAATTCAGGGATTCTCATTGCTTGTTTTAAACAGCATCTTTTGGCTCTTACATGTTTTAATACAGTGTGACAGTGTGGTGTCTGATGGACACAAGAAAATGAGAACAAAGTGGACGAGAACAACCGGGATGGAAGATGAAGATGCTCGTGTTGCAGATGGAGGAGCAGATTGATTGTTCAGATGCTCTTTGGATATATTTGGCACATTATTTGCTTGGGCAGAGCCGGGCAGCGCAGTGGCAGGGGTGATCGGAGACTTTTTACTAAATCACATACTTCTCTTCTCTATTGTTTATGTATGAAGGCTGTGCGTCTGTGACATGGACAGACTGGGACGAAATGAATTCATCGGGGAAGTGAGAGTGGCTCTGAAGAAACTGAAAGAGGGCGAGAGCAAACGCTACAATATGGGCCTGGAGAGAATTGCACAGGTGCATATACATTACTGTATGTGTGACTTCACTCATATCAAATGGGATTCTGTGGTCATAAAATGAAGATGTGTCATATTTTATTTGTGCATGTTTGCCCAGAGGGTATCATATATTCGTTTCAGATGCTGTATTCTAATATATAATGGATTTTTTTTTACCTAGCAGTGTTGGGATCATTAATTAAAAAAAAGTAATGTATTACCATAGAGAGTATAAACGATGGACATAGCTACTGTGACGTCATCCACTGCTTTCTGAAGTCCCGAGTTTTAAAGCCTCGAGATGAGCATTTCCAAAATTATCATCTTGGTTTCAAAAAACCAGATGTGATGAGGAGGGGTGGTTGTAACTGTGAAAGCACTCACTCACTGGCTAATGACTTGTCAATCACAAATCATTAGTCATTGAGCATACCCCGGATAATCCTCCTTTTTAAAACATAGTATAACCAAAATTTACAAAACTGACTTAATCTTTTATTCAGTATGAACAAAACCGGTGACTGAGCCCATAAACTCAGCAGGAAAGTGTTTATAGAGGTCAAGTCAGAGAGCGGTTTTCCGATAGACTTCTATAGGACCAGAAGTCTTTTCCCAACCACAGCTATCGCCATCTGGTGGCCTTCAGATAGAATGCAGGTTTAAAGCACTTCACATTGGCTTAATTTTTTCTGACCCAGAGGTTTCGTCTATGCTTTATATCGTTCATGTGTATTACACTTTATTCGTTACATTTTTAAAAAATATTACATTATGTAACTTAATTACTCCCTGAAGAATGTAACTACTTGTTACACTACTTTTGTGTTACTCTGCAACATGGCCTCAGCTGCATTGTGACATAATAACCATTTAACAACATAAACACTGATCCTAATGAGGACACAAAGGATCTTTCTTTTAGTGTTTAATTTTAAACAGTGATTCAATGTAGAAACGGTGGGTACAGGTAGAAATGGAGGCCACACTACTTTTTAACATCACTGCTTTTGTTACCTGTTAAAGGCTCTGACTCTGGCTGCTCGGCTGGTGTCGGCATACACTCAGTTTCCCTGGTTCTTCGCCAGTTTTGTGTTAGCATGCTGTCTTTGCAGATGCTTGCAAAGAGTCAAGGTCATGTTAGCAGCATTGGATAATTGTTTCTGGCCTGAGCACAACTGCTTTTTACCATCATGTTGCTTTCCTTTCATGCAATAAAAAAGAAAGTAATGTTCATATCGCCACTCCTCAAAAGTTGTATTTTTCTCCTCCGTGCACAGGAACTGCAGTCAGTTGATTGTAGTGCAAGTGCACCTTTTTTTCTACCTGCCCATTGTGCAAATAATTGAAGAACTTACGTAATGCAAGTAACAGCACAACTGTGTTATTATCTCTGCAGGTCATCACTGTGTTACAGAAAAATGCAGCATGTTTCTTTGGAATGTGTTACACCCACTGCTTTGTAGCCTATCACCATGATCTCTCTGCCTTTGTTATTTCAGAATAAAGAAACTAACAATCAAACAGTGGATCAGGGAGCGGTTGTCGCAGAAGAGGAGGTAATGATATCATCCCCTTTATCATCATCAGTCTTTTTATAAGAATTATTTAACCAAAATGTGGCTCACTGTAATTTCCCATTAATCTCCCATATCTCATACAATTTATCCTTACAGCGGTTCTAATCCTAATCTGTCATCTATTGTCACAATCTCAGAAGAAAAAGGAAGTGTAATTAGATGTTTTTAATCAGTATATGTGTCTGAGGCCTGACCTTTGATAGAGAAACTATCCACATGGGCACCATATAGCAACAGTTTGTAATTTACACCAGTGCTGCCACTCAAGTGTTTTTTCTCCTCTGGTGGTCATTATCTCGTGTCTCTTTGTGATTTCAGAGACAGAGGCTAATAGCTTTTGGTCTCTGATTAGACTCGGTTTACGGTTCAACCTGGAGATTAAAAAGAGAAGGCAGCAGTGTCATTTTGCCCTGCTCAGATAAGACCTTTAATTACAAGCTTTAATTCAAAGCCTCTAGGCATGTGCTATAACCTAAATAGTGAAAGCATTTCAAATGTTTTGAGAAACTTCACTGGCCTGGCTGCAGGATTCCCCGCTGTGGTTATTCACTGAAAAGGGAAATATCAGAGTGGAAACAGGTGCTGTGTCTGACACTGTAGCTTCTTGTGTCCCCAGCGTGGCCGCATCCTGGTGTCACTGTGCTATAACACGGAGAAGGGCTGCTTTTTGGTTGGGATCATTCGCTGTGCCCATCTGGCCGCCATGGACTCCAACGGCTACTCTGACCCCTTTGTCAAAATGTAAGTCATGTCAGACATCCATGAACAAACCTGGTATCCTACGAATTATGTTCAAGCACAGCTTTTCTGCATTGAGAATTCATATTTAATGCATGAAGTGTTGGGGTGTTCTTATGGTACAGCAAAATTAAGGGTGCAGATTGGACTGCTTGTGTGCTGTCTTATCAGTGCTCACATTTATCTTATTTACCTATAATCACAATATTTTGAACCATAAGCATCACTGAATGTCTGCAGTGAGCTTGTTGCCAATGGCTCACTGCATATTGTAGCAAAGGAAGCCACTAGCCTCTGTTTATCTAATTCCTTGGTGGTTTCAGTTTGGGAATCCTTAATTGTTACCACTCTTCAGACATTAAGCTTTGCAGTCATAAAACAACGAACACCCAGAGACTGTATAAAAAAAGACATAAGAAAAGAGAAGTGCTTTAAATCTACATTCTTGATAATGGTGAGCAGAAGTTTGATTGTATAGATGACTATTAGAAAACTACCCTACACCTCTCTTGATTTATGATCTCAGTAACTGCTTTCCTTTGCCAAAAACATAGTTTAACATTTCCAAAAGCCACAGAAACTACTGTACATGAGAATTAGTCTGTTTTATTGATCTATCCAGGGCAGGCTGCAGGCTACTTCAAATAAATTACATACAGCAGCAATCAGAATGCATCTTTAATATGATTTTGCTAATTAAGTTTCTCAAATAAACATCAAGTTGTATTTACAAATACAGTCATGTGAAAAACAAAGTTTTCACAGGACTCTATGTAGTCCTGTGAAAAACTAAGTACACCACATGATTCAGTAGCTCATAGAACCTCCTTTAGCAGCAACAACTTAAACTAATCATTTTCCATATGACTTTACCAGTCTCTCACATCGTTGTGGAGGAATTTTGGCCCACTCTTCTTTACAACATTTTTTTTCAGTTCATTGAGGCTTGCGGGTATTTGTTTATGCACAGCTCTCTTAAGGTTGATGTCTGGACTTTGACTGGGCCATTTCAACACCTTGATTCTTTTCTTTTTCAGCCATTCTGTTGTAGATTTGCTGGTGTGCTTGGGATCAATGATTTGTTGCATGACCTAGTTTCAGCCAAACTTTACCTGAAACTAGGTCTTGATGTGTTACCTCACATTTGACTCTAGAATATTTTGGTGTACAGAGGAGTTCATGGTTGAGTCAATGGCTGCAAGGTACCCAGGTCCTGTGGTTGCACAACAAGCCCAAATCATCACCCCTCCACCACCGTGCTCGACAGTTGGTATGAGGTGTTTGTGCTGATATGCTTGATTTTCACCAAACATGATTCTGTGCCACGGTCTCACTTGTCCAAAGGAAATTGTTCCAGAAGTCTTGCGCTTTGTTCAGATGTAAGTTTGCAAACCTAAGCTGTGCTGCCATGTTCTATTTAGAGAGAAGATGCTTTCTCCTGGCAACCCTTCCAAACAAGCCAAACTTGTTCAGTCTCTTCTTTAATTGTATTGTCATGAACTTTTAACATTTAACATGGTAACTGAGGCCTGTAGAGTCTGAGATATAGCTTTTGGGTTTTTTGCAACTTCTCTGAGCATTGCACAGTCTGACCTTGCGGACGCCCACTCCTGGGAAGATTGTGGCATTGTGTCAACACACACCTGAATTCTCCAGCCCAGCAAACTGGTCTGGAGCTTCCTATGGAAGCAGTAAGGGTGTACTTAGTTTTTCACATGGCTGCATAGAGTCCTGTGAAAGCTTTCTTTTTCACATGACTGTATATGAAACTACTCTTTCTGAAGTGCTTCTGGAACCCACAATTTATTTTCATTTTTTTCCAACTTTGAAAAGCTGTTTCATTTCTTTTGTTTCCAGAACTTTATTGCATTAGGGACAGGAATGAAAATCAACAAAAGCCTGACTGACATTACACAGTACAAGAAGCAGATCAACAACTCTGAACTGCCTTTATGAGTTGAGGTGAGATGTTTCTGTCACAGTCTCTGAGACACATTGAAGGTCCTGCAGAGCGGAGGTGGATGCATTCTCCTTTTCCTGATCACACTGTACTCTTAGTGAGATCAATTCTTTTCTCAGCCAACGCAGGTCTCTCCAAAGTCTAAAACACAGAACTAAAGTGATACTGCCTGTAAGGCACAGCGACAGATAAAACCCACATAGCTAAATCTCTGGTGTGCCTGCAGCGCTTAAGTACCAACAGTGCAGGGAGGGAAATCTCCCACACAGGACAGTAAATCCTGTAACCAACGCCACCGCCAACAGTGGGAGGCTTCAAGGTAGAAGGAGCACCAGGTTGCTGAAAACAGTGTTAAAAAATACTTCAAAGGGTGTAAAGCACTTTTTAAATTTTCTTTAGGCGATTCAACTCTGAACAGAGGACTGAAATAATAGTAATTTATGGTTTAATAATAGATCATTTAAGTTTTTGAGTCTCTGATTTTTGACCATGGTGTTTGTTTATGGTCTGAGGGTGATGAGTACAAAGAAAAGAACTGAAATAAATTGAAGGAAAACAAGTTACTGACCGGAAAGAATTTCAAATAACCTCTGATTACAGTTTATTAAGCAGATTATTTTGTGATTGCTTTGCGCTTAAGGTTGGAAGATGGAACATACATATGTGTTTTCTGTCCTGAACTAAACTTTTGAAGAAGTAGTCAGCTTGTCTGACACACAGTCTCCATGACACTCAGCTCCCTTGCCAATAACACCCTCCTCTGAGTGTATCTGTGAGGAAAATGACATGTATTTACAGAACTGGAAGTACAGGCTTACAGGAAGGTCTGAATGACCTATTCTACAGTGAAGAAAAGAAGGATCCACATGGTTCTTTTTCAGTATTTAGTTTGAATTGAATAAGAGGAGCAACATTTTCTGGGTCATTTTCTTAAGTGTTGACAACTGAAACAAAAAAGTCTCTGAAATGCATGTAGTTGTTTTTCTCCTTTCTCTCCAAAGAATTGATTTTTTTTCTGTACTTTAAAGGTGCCACATTGTACTTTACTGGTGTCTTTTCTCATGCAGTGTTTTAGAGAACAAAAGTAAAATTACATGTGCAGCTAGAATACACAGCTGGTTCTATTTTCTGTCACCCTTTTTACTTTACGTACATTGGTACATGTTCCAGAAGGTTGATTCTGTTCATCTGGACGTAGCGTTTTCTGTGGGAGAAACATTTCGTCACTCATCCAAGTGACTTCCTCAGTCTCAGCTGACTGCAGGTTTCCTCAACCTTATAAACAGTACATTTGCATAATGACTGAAACTGGCACCATTGGTAAACAATGGGCCGTCAGGTCAGTTTCATGATCAATAATATGCAATTGCATACTATTGATCATGTCCAAACGCCAAACGCCATGTCCAGATGAACAGAATCAACCTTCTGGGATTTCCTTACCTGGATGATTGAGCATGCATCAAGACATTGGCACATGTTATTCTCCTCAGTTGTGTCTTCCTCCTCTTGTTCTGCATTATCGTAGCAGCTGCTTCTTTTGTACCGACTCTTGTTGTTTATGATTTGTTTAAGCCACTGCCCTGATCTGATTCGTATTTCTGGCACTTGGGTCTTTTCAGTTCCCTGTCTGCCAGCATTTCTTTTTGTTCCCTTCTGTGTTCTTGTATCAGGCACTCCTTGTATCCGTCACATAGAGCCGTGTTCACCTCAGTTCAGTGGGTGAGCTGCAGAAGGTGTGCTGCTCAAGGGGCTCTTTTTTCAATTCCCACCATAGATCGCATATAATGAAGACTGTGAAGTTTTGGTTAAGTGAACTTTGAACAAAAAAGGGGGGTTAAAGATATTGCTGGCAGAGGTAAATTACATCCCTCAAGTACACTGAGCAATTAAGTATTAATTTGCTTAGCTTGCTTTCTGTATTACTTCACTGTCACAGTGGTGATGTCCTGCAGCTGTAAATCCAAAAATCCTCTGGAGGAATCTGTAACTCAAGCTGATTTTGATACCCCTGTGTGTGTTTGTGCATGCATGTGTGTGTATTCAGGCCTTACAATGAAGATGATACAGCCAATCACGTATAAACTGTCTACATTATTAATTATTAATTACTAATAGGTGTAAATAATTTAAAGTATTTTACCACATGTGACCTCTTTGCAGTGGGCTATTCATGATTATTTGGTACTTTAACTTTGTATTTTTATTACAATAAAATTATGTTTTTGTTGCATTTGAAACTTTAGAATTGAAATAAAGAATAGTTGTAAAAATAGTAAAAATTTAAAAAGAAATAGGCCAGTTTCAATTTAATTTTGACTAAAGTTCAGCCACAGATCAAGCATACTTGTATGGCCTCAGTCACACAGGCCTAGAGATCAGTTGGCGACCATCCGGAACCACCGGTCACAAGGGAAAAAATGTGTATTCCCTGACTTGTTGGCGAGTTGTTCCTGGAGGTTGCTGGTAGTTGCTAGATGAAAGTAGTCACAAAGAGGGTGCTCCATGGGATTACTTTGGTCGCCAGCAGATTGCCCCTGCTGCCTGTGGCTTGCATGGAAGTACTGACTTGTCTGCAAACACTTGCAAACAACTCCCCGAGTGGTAGTAAAACTTGAAAAAGTGTGACGCAAACTGGGAACGAAGAACATTTGCCTTCAGAGTAAAAGTTGTGCCTCACCACTGTAGCCAACACATTTCAAAAAGCACAGCTTTTATTTTAAAGGCAAACAGTCTCCATTTCTGGTTTGTGTTAGACTTTTCATAGTTTCTCTATCACTTGGAGAGTAGTTGGCGAGTGTTTGCAGACAAGTTGGTATCTTTCATGCAGACTACAGGCAACTGCAGCAATCTGCTAGCAACCAAGGAGGTTTTTGGTGCAGCAACTTATATATCTTTGTGACCAATTTCACATAGTGATTGCCAGCAACCTCCAGCAACCACTCACCAAGAGACTAGCCATTTATGTGTGGACATCCATGCTAACCACCGCTACTGAGGTTCAGCAGAATTAAGAGGATAGAGCACCAGGTGATAACGTACGATATGATGCACATTTGAAAACAGTATTTTTTTATTTCGATGTATAGGCTACACATTTTTTATAACTAAAGAACGTAAAGAATCACTTAAAGCAAGAATAGATGTTAAAAAAACAAACAATTGTTCATTTCTTTGTTCATATAATTTTTTGTCAGAGCAACAGGGAGACACTGGAGAGCCACAGGTTTGCAACGCCTGCCTTAGACAGTCACATTGTTTGGATGTGTCTTCCTTATGGGGACAAAAAGCAAGTCCTGATAACACAAATTATTAAACTTTCAAGAGAAAGTATGTAAGGTGTTTACAGCAAGAATAGTGAAGGTTGGGGTGAATCTCTTGGAAATAAATGCAAGTAATGTCCTCTGAATTTAGTTACATGATTCTGACTGTAGCTTTTCCAGTTATTCTTCTCCCTCTCATTCAGCTTTTAGAAGCCAATCAAGTGACAAAGTCAAATTTATCTCAGAACCAATTTGTCTTCCATTTAAAGGACAAATTAGCATTTTAAAGACTAAATCGGTTTACATCTAAAAGAGCCCACAGTCTTCTTCCCTGCTTTTCACAGATAATCTAAATATATTTTTTTAAAAATGAGTCTGTAAGGAAAAAAGACATATGAAGGCAGAAAAAGTGCAAACATGTCAGATATTTCCTGCTGACCAAGCACACTGTCGTGCTTTCAGTTTTGTTATCTGCCTTTTCTTGCAGAAAGAAGTAAAGAGATCATGAGGCTTCTCTGCAGCAGGCATATATTTAGCTCCTCTCTTCTAATTGTGACTCCTTTTTTTTGTGCATCTGTGTGTCATAACTTATTTTTATTCCCTGTTTTTGACACCAGCTCCCTCTCCTCCATCTCTCCCTGTCATTTTTCAGGTTTTTTTTCCCCTCTCACTCACAGGGCTGCTCTCTTTCTTCTGTCTGCGTCTCCCTTAAACTTACCATCACGATGGTAGCAGATTTTTAGAGAGTTGTCAAGTTGTCGTGTGGTTCCCATGGTGGAAAGAAATATTTTGGGCAAAAATAAACAAGAAGCAGATTTTGCTGTTTCAGACTGAGTTCATCTCAGTCCCAACTACACATTTCATTTATTTCTAATGCACATGTAAAAAATATGAGCAGTATGGCAGTGCAGCGGTTAGCAGTACCTCACAGCAAGAAGGTTCCTTGTTTGAACCTCCTGGTTTGCTGGGGTCTTTCTGTGTAGAGTTTGCATTGCTCTTTCTGTACCACACCTTCCTCCCACAGTCAGAAGACATGCTTGTTAGGTTGATTAGTGATTCTAAATTTGCCATAGGTGTGGATGTGAGCCTATGTACTTGTCTGTGTTACCCCTGTTATGGACTGGCAACCTGTCCAGGATGTGCTCTGTCTCGCCTATCAGTCCAACTGGTCTTAAAATGGTTTTTAATCTGCCAACTCACTGGTACAAAGTTTGTGTGATGTCCTGCTGTGTGTTACACTGACAACACTGACCTCAGTCTCCCAACATTTTCCAGAGTTCATGTGTAAAAACAGCTTATGGTAAAATTCCCCCACAATAAAATGATTTAGATCATTTCATGAAAAATCAATCGGTGCATCCTACCAGACCCCATCAGAATCAGCTAATTTTTCCATGATGACTATGTGACTGTATTGGAAAATTATTTTGATGCAGAGGGAATCATGGCCAGACGACAAACTCTAGAATCACTCCTGCTTGTTTCTAGTACTGTACCAATTTCTATTAAAAAGGTGATACTAAAGCACCAAATTTCCATCCGCACCCTATGTACTTTGAGGGCATCCATCTCATAGAATGAAGGTCAAATTTTGCCTGTTATTCTCCTTTTTTTCAAGTCTAGCTTAACACATTTCTGACACCGCTACTCTGACCTACTGTTTTGTTTTTTTAAGTTATCCTTTCCTTGCTTGATCCGTATTTTCCTCATTCTGTAGACTTTTAGGCTTCGGTAGTCTTAGAAAGTTAATGTAAGAAAAGAAGTGAGTAGGGAAACTCCACTGTAGAGAAGGAAAAGCAGGACAGAGAGGTAACCTCTTACTACAAGAACTGTAGTGTTACAACATATAGACCTGATTAGTCAGGCTTGGCTGGTAGGAGATAGGGTTTCAAAATCAGTATGGAGAGGGAGAAACTTACCAATAAATCCTTCAGTGTACATTAGGTATACAGTGTAAGTATTACAGTACACACTATTACAGTAAGCTAAACCTTAAAGAAAGAAAGTAACAAGAAAAAACATCATTAATATATATAAGAAACAGATGAGGACGGAATTATTAGCCCCCTATGAAAATTTCACGTTTTCTAAAGTATTTCCCAAGTGCTGTTAAACAGAGCAAGAAATTTTAACACAGTTTTTCCAAACATCCTAGTTTCATTTTGGATGCTTACATTATTTTCCTTTGCACACAGATTTCACAAAAATCTAAAAACTACCAGGGTCAAAATTATTAGCTCCCCTGATGCTAATAGTCAATTGTGTATCTTTTTTGCTGGATAACAGCCT
>VVAS01111821.1:0-15026 GCA_015103295.1 Ptychochromis oligacanthus | reverse complement strand
GTACTGTAGCAGAAATCCTATCAGGGCCATATATTGTATGACACTACTGCGTCTTTTTAGATGTATATAAAGCGGCTCTCCAGGATACTGGCTTCTATACAAAACGGTGGCTCTTAAAAAATATTGATTGAATTTGTTTATTTCACAGCTTGCATCCGCTTGCTTCTCACATATTGGTCTGCAGGCACTGAATCAAAGTGACATGCGTCTGTGACATTCCCTTCCGCCACCAATCAGGACCCTCTCAGTGTGCCGTGACTGACTAGCAGAGTCTGTGCTCCAGGGTGTGGGTTCCTGAGGGCTGAGGCGGCCCAGGAGACCGGAAGGGGGATAGTGTCGGGGTGATCAGCGTGCTCTTGGGGCCTGCTGAGCTCTCAGGCTTTTGCTTGATTTATGTGAGAGATGCCTTTTTGGAGCTGTGCTCGAAGGCTGCTAAGGGAGTAGAAGGGAGAGATTTGGAGAGAGACTGCTGTGATGTTGTTGGCATTGTGAGGGAATGTTAGCGTATCGATCTGCTCATTGTGTTGAGCATCATGCTGCGAGCCTCTTACAGTGCAGCACAGCTCCAATATGAGTGCATGACACTGTAAATTGATAACGATTAGTCATGCGTTAGAAGTAGAATTAGTAAACATTTCCTCAAAACAGTACAAACCATGTTATAAAGTCAGTCACCCATTTTCCTCATTGTATATTTCAGAGAAGTGAAAAATATAGCCTGGCAGAATAATCAGAATCCATGTTGAAATAATTAAAGGCATACTTTTTATTTGACCACTCATGTCAGAGTGAACACGCAGCTAGAGCCAGCTACTTGGAAGCCTATCTTAGCAAAAAGACTGGAAAGGGGTTGATGAGCGATCCTGGCTCTATAATGGTAAATAAATCCCCCTACCAGCATTTGTAAAGCTCAGTGCTATTCATTTTTTGTATTGAATGGATTAAACAATCTGGATTAAAATGCTGGTGAGGGGTTTTTTAAGCTAAGCTACCTGTCTTCTAGTTGTAGCTGATATAACGGTCAGATTTGAAAGTGTTATGGGTCATGCAGTCTAGCAGAATGAAAGGGTGTAGTTGCATTTAAACTTGCTTTAGTTCTTGGGTCACATGCAGCTCAATTTAGCGTCAAGTTGGCCTAGCAGGTGAAACCAATGCATAATAACGTATTATTTAAAAAAGCAAACAAATAAACAAGCAAAAAAACAACATTTCTGAAAAGGAATTTTCTTAATTAATACTTTAAAAAAACGATTATGTCTCCATTTTCCCACATTCGGTCATTGTACTCGTATTACATCTATAATGCAATTTACAGATCACTGTTTCTCTATAAAGGAACATGCCCAAGAATAGAGATGGCCTGATCCAACCCGATACCGATACCTTGCTTGTGGGTATCTGCCGATAGCGAGTACTTGCATGTGGTAAGCATGCAGGTACACTGTAATGTTAGCACCAATCAAGTAAATGTTTCAGTGTGAGGTCAAATAGGCACACATCGTGGCACAGATATACTGAGCGGTGTCATTCAGCTGCAACTGTTTCTTCAAAAGTGCTTAGAGTATGATTTTCTTTGGCTAATTATGCCAAATATCATGCAATGTGTAATTACCTTCATCACGAAAAATAGACGTGCTGGAGAAAAACTAAACGCAGATTTGAAATAAGCATGAGAAACACTACAAAACCCACATAAATTTATCTCTGATGAGAATGACCTGTTGACCTGTGTAATCTGTATCCCTGGGAGTCCTTTTTCCTGGGAAAAGGATGACTGGGAATCATTCTTTTATGTATAAGACAACATCAGGCTGAACCTAAAACAGCTTTCCTAACTTTGTATAAAAATATTAATCGAATACTGGATTTTTGGTATTTTTTAGTGAAATAGTAAATGAAAACAGGCCCAGAATAAATACAGTGAAAAAATAAATAATGTTCTGGCGTTATTCATCTAATTTATTTGCACTGGTCTTATTTCTGATCAAAGTGAGAGTCATTCGGCTGCAAACTGCTGTCATTTATACAGTCACTTGTTATTTACAGTACCATAAGGTGTGTAATAAAAGCTCACCAACAAGTGTTACACCGAACCAGCATCCTTCTAGCTCAGATAAGATCTCTGACGGAACATAAGGAGAGTGAAAGTAAACGAGGGTGCAAGGGAAGGAGAGAGAGAAAGCATCACTTTGACCACAATGAAGTAAAAAGCTTCTGCAAACATACAAAAAGAAGCGGTTGTTGTAGCAGCGAGAAATACCTCTAAACTGGCGTCCCTATGCTGTTAGTCTCCTCTGTGCTAGTAGCTGCTACCTGCCGCTGTCACTTGGCGAAGTAACAACAGAGGAACACAGAAGAGAACTGAAATGATCGGATCATGGATCACCTCATTGTCACTGGTATCCAATCCAGCTTTTTGGGTCAGTATCAGACACTGATATCCGATCCAAATATCGGATTGGTGCATCCCCACTTAAGAGCATTTTAGAACTCAACAACAGTATTTGACCTCTTTGTGATTCAAACACCTTGTCATGAAATAGAAACACTTGGAACTTTCCATACATTTTCATTCCTGTGTAGTATTGTTGGCATTACCACATCAGAAATCTCAGTGCATTTTCTTTTTAATTTGAATTTTAATGGATTCTCTGCAGTTTTTACACTTTGCAAAGCCACTCAGTTTGGCAGAATTGGACTTTTTGGCAAGCTGCTTTTGTCCCATTGGCCGTATGTTTGGCACCCTGTCTGTCAAACTCATCTCAAACTAGGAAGGAGCTGAATGAATTACCAAAACACCTCCTGAAACATAGCCTAACTGTATTTATGTCAAATTTCTAACAATGCATGGCAATGAATTGCAAGGGTGAGGGTAAGGAGAGGATAAAAGGCCAAGGTGTCTCACCTTTGATCCTTTTAGTGAGATCTAAAATCATATTCTGGCTTTTGAATCAGTTGTAAATATAAATTCTGACATTTTCACTGGCAATGAAAAGAAGAGGCTGTGCACTTTGAGGAAGGAATTCTATGGCATGTAAATAAAAAGTAAGTAAATGACCATCTGTGGAATAATTGCCAAAAATATATGCATATATTTTTGTGCAGTCATATGTCAGTCCAAGACAAGAAGGGACAGCACCAAGACATGCCGTAGATACTGAACACTGTCAGTGTTGATTAATGGGCTTAGTATACAGTAATGACCAATGTTACATGATTTTAGTTAAGCAGTTAAAATAATGAAAATTGTCCAAATGCATCAACACGCTCCAGTATTAATATGAAAATCTTTGCTTTTCTCTGCAGAGACTATTGGATCTTTTGTAGAATGGCAGACTGCTGTTTCAGAACTCCCAACAAATCTCCAGAAATTTCCATAATTACACTTGGATTGTGATGAATTAGATTCTGTGTGCATCCATAAAAAAGACAGAGAGGAGCAGTGGAAGTGACAGCTTCATCCAGAAGCATACTAGAAGATTCATGAGAACATTTCCATGTACAAAACAAAGGGGATGAATGTGTAGAATATTCACTAAAGGCATAATTATGACGATGTTTCTTCCACTGCCTTGAAAGCTCTCCTCGGGGTCGTTTTCATGCTCCTGACATGAAAAAAATGCAGAATTTATTTGCCTCCTTTGCATTCTTATTTGACAGTGGAAATCTTCTGTTTATTTCCATTTTGCGGGAGGGTTCCCTATTTGGCACACATTTAAAACTGTTCTTGATCCTAATTCATTGTTAATTGTGACGGCTAAATGAGGGCAGAGTGTTCTCCCTGTCTGAAGAGCAGGGTATTTTTGATGTCCTATAGGACAATTAGACCACATAATGCTTCCACTCTTACGCGCTTCCTTTTATTCTCCCCATGTTTTATGAGGCATTGGCTTTCAATCTCTTTTGACACACTTTGTCCCATTGTTATCAACCAGACTGGAAATTTATTAGAGTCCTAATTTGGAGCTCTGGAATACATCGTTTCAGTTCTTATCCAGACAATAGTTCTCATAGGTTACAGTTACTGCTTCCACTGATTCTGCTCCAAGCCAACAGGTATGAATCTCATTAAGATAACACAAGTGTCTTATATTATGCCTCTCAAATGGCAGTCAATGCTATACAATAACTTCTGAGTTAAAGCGTGCTTCCTAATAAGTTATTCTAATTTAACAGGTACACATTTCAGGAAGGTACAGATGAAGACACTCAGCTTGAGGCTTCGTAACAGGATTTCAGTAACCAGTGGGTGACATCACTGTGGCTAAATCCATAATTTATAGCTGCAGCTAACAATTACCATTTACTACTTTGCATCACTTTTCTTTTACTAATCAATTAATGGATTACAAAATCTAAGTGAAAACAGTTAAAAATCTTCCAGAGCCCAAAGTAAACAGATCCATACTGTTTGTTTTGTCAAACCAGTACAGTCCAGATTTATTTAATTTAGAATATCGTATCTGCAAAATTTTATTTATTAAAAGGTTAGAAACATGATTGATTGGTTATTAGTTATTAAGCAAAGATCAGTCAATAAGATTGACTGTTTTTGTTAACTAATTGATTAGGGTGCACGTTAGATTTTTTCCCCCTCTCGCATTGTTTAATTTGAAGCATTTTAAAAAGCACGAAGGATGAATATATCCAGTATTTTACAGGAAATAACAGAGTATAGTTGTGTGGAAGAATAGTAGGGTTGGGTACCTTTCATGTTTAAACTGATAGTGGTACCAGTACCTATTAGTACCTTTTTTTGGTACTTTACTCATTTTGAAATAGTAAATTCAAAATTTTCTTTTACAAAATAAGTCCATACGGTCAGTGGAAATATTTTGCTGTTTATTTACAACATTTTACACACCACACCAGCTGCCTTTGTCACTGTCTGACGTCACTGTCACAGTGTTTACATACTACAATATTAATTAGTAATGTTAGACTATTACTGGTTATGGTTACACACTAAGGTTTTGGACATACTATCTCACATAACGGGTTTGTTTACCGTAAATAGCATGCTAATAAGAAATTTCAGTGCAGCCAGTGTAAAATGTCTACAAACATATTTTAAAAAGGCCTGTTTCTCTGACAACAACTTATCCAACTATCTAATTGCCTAAAGAAGATGTCGATAAAAACTGAGACTACTTTTGGCTTGCCGCAACCCGCCATTGCCATGTGTGGTTTTTATTCTTCAGTACATCACAGGAGTGACGTCACATGGTCTTGCTTTCTTTCTTCCTCTAACCCAGATGTGCTCCGGTACCAAAATTTCCGTGCTCAGTAATTCGGATGTAATTCGGATGGTACCCTAAAAAGTACAGAGTTCGGCACCCAACCCTAAAGAGTAGTAATGGTGCAATATTTGGCTGATCATCACCTATTTCAGCAACTATTCTCACAATCAAGTGCTTGAGTTTGAATAATTATTGAAGAAAAATGATTACCGGCTGGTTTCCTAAACTAAGTATGAATGTGTGTTGGAGAAGTCACCTTAGACTCTTTAATCTCTGATTGAACTTTTATTTTGTAAGCACACTGACAGCCAGCTGTTTGACAAAATGAATAATCAAGAAAATTACTCAAATATTAATTGGTAGTAAAACTAATCTTTAGTTGCAGCCCTAAACACTACTCTTTAAACAAACATTGTGACCCCTCAGATTTATCTTGGCACGTGAGGGTGGGTGTTCTTATCCCCAGCTTGGGAAACAGTGGTATGAAGCTGCTGAGAATATTAAATGTGGGCTTTAGTTTCCTTTGACCCATTAAAGATAACACAGCTGTGAAGTGGAGAAGGACCATCCCCGGAGAGACGGCTGTTTAACCAGGCACAGATAGATTCATAAACAAATGAGTGGTGTGCAGCGGACAGACCAGAATCACCTAAAGTAATTGCCACTGTGGTTACGCCTCCATGAGCATGACTCTGTGCTTGTAAACCTGCCTTATATTTTTATAAAAATAGCATCACATTGGCGGTTGCATTATGAGATGAACGCCCACCTCCCCAAATCCCTCACCCAACCTTTTTCCTTAATATCTAAGGAATGTGTAGCTGTCACCAGTCTGGGTGTCATGACTGACAGAACACATGTCCGCACTGATCCTCATCCTGCTGACCACTCAGCTTTTCCCCCTGCCAGCACTTTTCCAGACATCCTGGAATAGACCCATGAGGTTTACCTTACCACCTTGCAGCCAGCCCTCTCACACAGCCAGGATCCTCTCCAGCTCAGCTAATCATATTTTACACTGCTTCTGTTGTTTTATTCATGGTAGCCTCATAGTGTGTGTTCTTTCAATAACTGGAATGTGTCTTTCTTTGAGTTTTTATGCCACCTCAGGGTGCAGGCAGACTTTGTTTTCTTTGGTAGTGTTGAAGTTTTCTTTTTTTGCTTCATTACAATTTACATCCAGTTAAAAGAGAAACAGACAAAAGCCTTTTCACATGTAGGTTAAAATCAGTCAGATTTTGGACAGAAGTTTTATTGTAAACAGCTATTTCATAGTGAAGCTTCCTCTAAATATAGCAATTTAAATGCTGATAATACGTCTGCATTTTGCTTCCAAATTTAGTCCAATTTTAATTTTGACCTGCGTGTCACCAAATCAATAAATCATTAGTTATGGGCGGGCCATTGAAAGGTCATAGGATCACCAAAGCTATTACAGTTTTCCCTCTTGGGGACCATGAATGTCTGTTTCAAATTTGGTGCCATTCCTCTTTTGAAGATATGGAAATATTTCACCCATTAAATGAATGTTTACCTAAAAGTATAAGTCAGTGGATCATCCTCTGCAAACCATGATTGTTTGTATTAAGTTTCATGCCAGTTGTAGATAAGTTTCCATCCAACTGTAGTTAGGAAATTTCTCTAAAAGACTAATTTTTATGTAATTGTGATACGAGGAAATCAAAGAACATGAATTCCTGTGCTTGAGCCCTCTGTGGTTGTAGCAGTTATTTACCTTAAATTGCTCAGATTGTACAAAATCAAGAAGCTTTGTGCTAGATTATGGTGATTCCAACTATTAAACCTCCATCTTCCTATGTTATTTGGGACGTCGAAAGATGAAGCAATTTTGAAGTGGTGCCCAGTGTTACATTACATCACAGGAAGTTAAATCAATTCTATTATGACCAGCATCACAGTGAGTGTGTATGTAAATTCTATAGCTAGAGTTTGCATTGCAGCGTGCTAAGACGACAAACAGTGCTTTGAAGTGTGTTTTTGTTGTTTCTGTTGTTTAGCAGCTAAATAGTCTGTAAAAAAAACCTTCCAGAGGATGAAATTTTTCATCTGGAGTGGGCTAAAATTAATTTCTGGAGCCAGTCTTTCCTTCGGTTCCTACCAAGTGGCTGTGTTGCTTAATGAGGCTTAGAATATGTGCTAAAGCTGACCTACCTGTGGCTGTATTGAAAAAAATTGTTAACTTAGTCATAATAATGCTGTGTGAAGGGTAAATGGTGCATCTGCATGCTTCCCCTTCCAATTCAGGATCAGGCTTTGATTCATAGAGGCTGTATGATCTTAAGTTGAAAGGATTTTCTGCATTATTCATTAGGTAGTAGTCCAGTTGGCTGGTGGTGAACGTAGGGCCACACCTCCAGCCAGTCAAAGTAGATGGTGATGAATAATGCATATGTGATATAAATAGCTTCAGAAAACAGCCTGCTGGAGGATAGACTGAATCTGGACTGCAAGGAAAAAAATCGTCCAAACAACTGGATAACATCACATCAGGGACAAGTATAAAACAGTATAACAGGAGTCAAAAAAAGGCCACAATAACAAATGTCTCACACAGGCTCTAACAAAACCAGATACATACAGCAGTGTAAGATTCATGAAAGCCTTTCCTCTGCCAACTTAGTGTACCTTTTGCACTTTTGCTCCTACTTACAAATACTGTACAGGAACACACCCGCACATACAAACACACACCAACACACTAACTCATGCACAGGTTTAGTGGTAATAAATATGCTGGTTGTGCGTTTGTTCCTCCCAGTTGGGGGAATTAAGTTAAAGCTTATTTATAACACAGTTCAGCGCAGGGCGTGTCGCCAGCTCCGAGTCTCCCCCCTGAGTGTTTGTGTGTAAATCTGACTGGGATCATATATTCAGGCTCCCCAAACTTTTGACAGTCTCTCCAGCCTAATAGAGTTAGGATGGAAGTAAGTGCATCAGTTTGACCCATTTGACTGTCAAAACATTTAGCTGCAAATGTTTTAACAAATACACACTGCACTGCCTTACAATTTGTTTTCATTCTCAAATAGATGACATCTATTCATACATAGTGATTGATTGTGCAAAGTTAAAAAAGTAAATTTAAGTGCTCAGTCAACAAAACAGTAATACTTTCAGAGACTGGATCAGCTTTGCATTGTAGAGCTTTTTTTTTTAATTTTTTTTTTTACCTTAAATCTATGTGTATTCAAAGTCATAATAAAATGTTAATATAATTCAGCAGAATGCCTTCTTTAACTACCTTCAAGAATGTTTTTACACCTTAAAGTGTCCCAATTGTAAAATATTTTTATCAACTCATGTTAGAGGGATGTAAGGCCGAAATGAAGTGAGGGTTTACCAATAACGGATCATTTCACCTAAGATTTAAAAAAGTCTGAATACTATTGTTGTATAGAAGAAGAAATATTTTCTATTGTGCATACTTCAGTAAAAGTCTCATTAAAAAAAAATTTCATTTCTGAGTATTATAGGACAGAAAACAGGTGCCATGAAATGCAATGCCAGGCTTTAGGTTCGTTGGTCCAGACTGAAGATGAATCCTGCTAACTGGTGATCCTTTCCCCAAGAGCCACCATAAAATATTTCAGAAAATGATTCTTATCAACTTTTTTTTAGACAGAGGTCTGTGTTTACCCCAGGACTGATTAAACAGCTTTAATGGGTTTGGTAATATCTAGTTCTTCAACTAGGTATTGTCAGTCCAACAACCAGTGACTGATGATATAGTCGTGGAGGTTTGGGTAACTTATGTTATTAAATTATCAGAGTGCACAACCTGTAGCATGGTGACTAGCACGATGTGACTGGTTTACCTGCCATAGGCTCCGGGACACCTTTCTGGCTCAGAAATTTGTTGGACACGAGAATGAAGACTTCCTCACCGGTGCTCACAGCGCCAGAACTCCGTGGCGTTACATTAATTAGACATTCTGTTGTCTGTTGCTCTAGCGAAATCTGAAAAGCTCTGGGCACTTTTCAAAAACTGATGGCAGGTTAGGCTTTAATAGGAGATTATCCCAGGACTTATTGGGTGAAACGTATCCAGTGCGTTAATTTATTGCCAAATACTTGCAAAGTTCGGACATCTCCGTCAACCTCATCTGTGCTTTGCGTTCAGTGTTAATTAGCAAATGTTAGTACGCTAAGAAAAAAGAAAAATTGACTATGAATAGATCCTGTAGGTCTTTGAGCGCTAAACTGTTTTAATCTCTGTTTCCAAATCTTGCTGGAAAGCTACCATACGCCACTTTTATGGGCACTGAAGAAAGCACAGATCTTCCTTAAACATGTCCTTTTCAGCACAACAACATCCACACCGCAAAACGCCCTCCTCTCAGCTGATGTTTTTATGATCATCTGCAGCCTGAAACCTGAGTGCACTGCGGTATTAGATTTGTGTCTTTAATTAGTGTGAGCTAGTTTGTGAGTAGACTGTTCAAGCACTCTGAAGCTGCCTTCAGTCATATCAGATGTGCTGTAAATAGGAACTGCCTGCTGGGAAAAACGTTTGATGTCGGCCTCCTAGAGGTGACAAGTAGGATATGTGGGAATTTTTCATTGGCTGTGATATCTACAGCTTGACATGAAAAATGTGGAAGTATGTCAGCACAAATGGCGAACCAGAAAAAGGAAATAGTAATAAAAACACATCCATGATGATCTGGTAAAGGGGCGTTCCATAAATTTTACAACGGAGGCTCGGTTTTGGAGAGTATTACCTTGCGTGTGAAAATAGCTGTGTAATATCTTGGGTGTATCTGGAGGAATGTCTCTAAAGTAAAAAAAAAAAAAAAATGTTTCCCGGCTTTTCTCTGCTTGGATTTGGAATATGCACATTTTTAATTGAAAGTGTACAAATGGTAAACTGGAAGTTAAAGGTTGTTTACCAGAAAGGGGGAGCGTCTTACAACAGATGCTGCATTAAGTTAAATGGACGATACTTTATCCACAGGGACTGTAAAAGTCAGGATATGTTGACCTTTTCTGCTTCGATTTTGACTCATGGAGACTGTGCTGGCCCTTTAGTTATTTATAGAGCACTCTTAAGAAATGTTGATAAAGACAGAGGCATCATTTCTCACAATTTACAGACTAAAATATTTAATAAATATGAAAATAATAATTACATGCAGCCCTGTCTTCACAGCAACATAAAGGCAAAAAATTTAAAATAAGGTCTGGGATTAAAAGAATAATCAGGGCTATGATTGTATACACAATAGCCACAATAAAATGATCAAATTTCCTAATAATCAGTAATTCTTTCAAATTGCAATAACATTATGAGAAACTTCATTTTGAGTTAAATCAGGTTAATTCCCCATACTGAAACTCAACTTCTCATTGAAGGGTCTTGAAAAATGCCTTTTAGTAGACAGTATAGTTGTATTTACTTCATTTTTCTTTTCATAATAATAATTAATTTTTCTGCAAACTATTTAATCTCTAAATGGAACAATGTTTATGCCCTCTTTAGCTTTATACCGTCGATGTTGTTTTTATGTAAGTCTGGATGTTAGCTTTGAACTTGAAAAAAGGGGACGGAGAGTGGTGGTGTTCAATACAGGTCACTGCTCCCATTTCAGTCCCTACCTGCCAGGGTGACGGTCTATGGTGCCAGTGGAGGTGCCCTTCCTGCCCCTGCACCTCCATCCAGCATCTGCATACTTTGATAAAGGTCAGTCTCGCTCCACAGCATCTTCCTCCATGCACAGCGCAGCAGCATTAAGACTAGAAATCAATAGGGTTCACAGTGAGAGGAGCTAAGTTTGCAAAAGGCTGAAGGAGATGAGAGAAGCTGTCTGCTTTTTTTTCGTTTCCTGGTCCTGTCTTGTTTCTTTTTGTCATCCCTGAAACAACAACAGAAAACCATATGAGAGTGTGGGATGTGTTTGCAAATGTTCAAATGTACTATGGTGATTTGAATGTGTGAATTTGGCTTGTGGCATTTGATGTCTGACCAATATACAAAGTGTTCACTGAGCAACCCTGCAGGCAGATGAGAGTCAGTAAAACCGAATGAATGAATTTGAATTAGGTCTTTTTTTTAAACATTTTTTACATACATCTTTCCCAAATAAAGGTAATCTGTGTCATCCTTTTTACTTATTCTGGAAGCATCTTTAGTGATGACTCCTCATTGCTGTTGTGGCATCTCCCAGAGATCACCTGTCAAACATGTGCAGCATAATTTGACATCTTTTATTTTCTGTTTTTAAAGTAAATAATTTTTTTGAGATTCTTTTCTTCTAATTTAGTGCTGAACTGATATGTCAGTTCATTGATAATTTATAGTCTAATATTCAACAAGAATTTTGATAACTGATTAACTGTTTAAGGCCTGAGAGACCTGTTGGGGACCATCTGGCAACCCCTGGTCACGAGAGAAAAATGTGCATTCCACGACCAGTTTGCAGGTGGTTGCTGGAGGTTGTTGGAGGTTGCTGGAGGTTGCTGGCAGTCGCTAGCATCACAAAGAAGCATACAGTGCTGTAATAAACAATCTTCTTCCAATTGCTTTGGTCACTAGCAGATTGCAGCGGTTGCCCATAGTTGGCATGGAAGACATTGACTTGTCTGCAAACACTCACAAACTACACGCCAAGCGTAGTGAAACTGTGAAAAGTATGAAGCGAACCGAAAATGAAGAACCTTCAAAGTAGAAGTTGTGCCTTAGCGCTGCAACCAACACATTTAAAAAGGTGCAACTTTTACTTTGAAGGCGAAAGGTCTTTGTTTCCGGTTTGCGTAACAATTTTGCAGGCTTCACTACAGCTTGGAGATTAAATGGTGAGTATTTTCAGACAAGTCAGTGTCTTCCATGGGAACTACAGGCAACCACAGCAATCTGCTAGCAACTAAAGCAATCACAAGGAAGTTTTTGGTGCAGCACCCTCTTTGCGATGGATTTCACCTGGCAACAGTCAGCAACCACTCACCAGCTGGTTGGAAAATGCACATTTTTCCCTAGTGACTGGAGGTTGCCAGGGGGGTCACCGACCTGTCTCTAGGCCTTTGTGACTGAGGCCTAATTAATTTTTTTTGGATCTTCATATTTTACAATCTTCTGACATTGAACAACCAATTCATGAATTAAATGATGAAATATTAATTAGTGGCAGCATCTATTGATCATTTTTCATCCATCTATCACTTGTTATTTTGGTTAATTCCACAAGGCAGTTGTGCCTCAGGTGGCAGAGCAACACATGTTAAAGTGTCTTTGGGTGACACAGAACCCAAGCCACCATCCATGTTAGCTCACTGTCATTCCTGTTTGTTGGCGTGTAAATGAGAGGTAATTGCAGCTGTGTGCAGTATATGCAATCGTTTGTTCTACAAAAAGGGGAAAACATGTAGCCTACATTGTAATGTCCAAGATGCCATTATGGTGTATTAAAATGTCTTGTTTTGTCTGATTTACAAACCAGTGGTCTTAGTAAAGTATTGTCTTAGATTGCATATGATGTAGCCACTGTGACTTCACCCACTGGTTTTTTAACACCTGTTATGAAATGTCAGTTTTGGCAATCTAGGTCTAGCTAGAAGTGAGTATACATGGATGAGGTGGTGTAATGCGTGCAGCTAGTGGCCCACATGTCACTCAAAGCAGGCACTATAATGCATAACTTTAAGCCTTAATAGAATTTAAATTGGTGAGTTATAAATAAAATCACCCCCTGTAAATTAACTATAGAGACCAAAATGTTTTTTGTACCAACCCGTAGTCATGTTTATTTCTGTTATGAAGTTGGGGGTTTTAACATTGGAATCTAAGGGGATTAACTCGCTTTTGAAGTCAGCCTCAAGTGGCCAGTAGAGGAACTGTAGTTTTTGGCACTATAGTGTGTTGGCCTTATTTTTCACCCCTGGAGATTGCCAGTTGAATATATGTATGTAATTGTACTATATTATATGCAATTGTAACAGCAATCGAACTTTGGTAGTTCCTTTTTTGCCGGCATGTCGACTGTCTCTGTTATGATCTGGTAAGGTCAGTCAGTGAAATGTGTCAGTGCTGTAAACCTCAGCCTCAGCTCTGTTCACTCTCTGAACTCAGGCAAGTACTGTCCTGCCACAATGTGGTGATCCATGCAGTGCATAGCATTCAAGGAAGCTCACATTCAGCTTAGGAGAGTGATATGGAAATTTTTTTTATTATCAAAGATTTGTGGACTCAATGAAAACTGGGCTTGGAAGTCAGAGGAAAGGAGTTAGTGGCCCCTTTCTCTGTTGAGGTGTAAATCACAAGGGGAGTTCCACCACTGAAAGTCTTAAGTTTTATCTTTCTTTCGTCTTTGATTATCCAGCTTGTATCAACCTCCTCTCTCCACAGTCCTCCATCCCTGCAGTGAGGTTCTCATTCTCTTGAAACATCCTGAACAGATATTTGCTGTGATTTCTTTCCAGTTTAACCATGTAGACTCTCCACAGTCCCATGGCTTCTCCTCTCCTCTCCTGTGTCAGACCGGACCAGAATGCTCTGCAGGCAGCTCAGGGGACCTCCTTTGGGGGGAACTCATTTCTCCATAATATTCCCTGGATGCTGCAGCAGAAAATACGCCAGAATGCATCAGTAGTTCCTCGCTCCTCTTCCCTGTCCTACTCTTGCAAGTCAACACTCACCCTTCATCTCTTTCCCATGCCTCCTCCTCCTCCTCCTGCTTCTCCTCTTTCCTTTCTCATCATTTTCCTGTTGGGGCAGCAGCTCTTTGGTGCAAAAGCAGGCATGACTTCAACATTCATGTATCAGCTGTTTTAAAAGAATTGCTTGATTTGTGTTTCGAAGCTAAATTGGGGTAGGCAGTGAATCTCGCTTTGCAGAGCCAGCAGGACTTTTCTATATTTAGTTTAAAAGTCTGTAGACATCGATTCTTAAATATTTTTTGGTGTCAACTGCATAGCTGGACATCATCTCAGTGAATATGCAGAACTACAAAAAGTGAATGTTGTGTCATAATGCAGCTTTGTTATTATGAATCCATCTGCTCTTTTTATCTACACGCTTTGTATTATTTATGACTATTATATGAATTGCTTCTTAACATTTCCTTTTCTTGTTTTCAACTTGTTTTCAAGCTGAATTTGTCAGATCACTTTTACAAACAGCAGAGGTGGAGAGTCAGAGTGCATTTACTCTGCAAACTACTTAAAGAAATTACTAGAAAGCTTGCCTAAAAGAGTTCGGGATGTGTTGACGAAAAAAGGTGGTCATACAAAATATTGGAATTGTTCGAATTCTGTTTTTTTTCTTATATACTGTATTTCATTGTGTGTTATTTCTGATTTCCCATTTTCCTAGCAAAATATAAAGAAATGAGGGGTGGCGCAGGACTTTTGCACAGTACTGTATCATGATATTGCTATGATGCATCCCTTAAATCTTTCAGTTGAGTTTATATTGAGAAACCATCTGCAGGTAAAGAACGGCTACACTGGGGAGTCAGTTTATCTAACTAATCCAGTGAATAAAATCGATAAATGTTCAACTTACCTCACCATATTAAGAAAAAAAACCCTGAATTTTGGATTTCAGTGGAGCTGTCCGCTAAAGAAGTTGCAACGTTGCGTGGGATGGCTTGGGATACTTTAGTTTAAACAGCGCAGCTAAATCTCAGGTGAAAATATCCCCAAAGTGTATATTGATATATTGCCAAGCCGTATGTGTTAGTAATTATCCTCCAAAAATATGTAACAATGGTATACTGACAGCCTGCAACCATTCTGCTGCATAATGAGTGCTTCTATTTTTCACTGGGAAAA
>VVAS01111808.1:0-14200 GCA_015103295.1 Ptychochromis oligacanthus | reverse complement strand
ATCATTTGGATCAAAGTTTAAAATCTTAGGATGCTCCGCTTTTCATAATGCAATTTGTGAGCATATCTTCATTAAACCCCTCTGCTCAGGAAATGCCATCTCCACATCTCCACGTTGTAAGACACAGAGGCTGATTAGTACTCATCATAACTTCTGTAAGTGATACTTTAATAATCCTCACAGTATTAGAAATGTTTTCAGTTGCATTTGTGTTTTCTTTTTATAACTCACCGTTTGTGTCAGGGGTTTGTTCCGTTGGTTTATTTTGGAACTTCACTTCATTGTATACTGTTTCCACCTCCTTTTTAACTGAAAGGTTTAAAGAATAATTAGTATTCATAAGTTATCGTTTTCTTTTTTTTTTCTCTCTCTCTCTTTTTCAGAACTGTCTTATAGATCCTCAGCTAAGAAGAAGATGAAATTTTGCCTTTAATGGGAAAGCACTTCAGAACTATGTTTCATTACATTCTCCTGCTGTTTTTAGTCATAGTGTAATCTTCAATGGACGTTGCTTAAATAAGAAGTGCAAAGAAAAATGCACTTTGTTAAATTCAGTATGCTGAAAAGACAAAAATCTCCTGCGTTTAAGAACACCTTTTCTTGATTCAAGAATTTGAAAAGCTTAACTTACCTTCTGAGCGTGGCTCTTTGTTGGTTTTGAATACAACTGATGCGTAGTTAACCTCCTCCTCTGCCATCCTTACAATCTCTCTATTGAGTTTTTTGTGAGTTCTAGACAGAGAAATACCACTGTATTAAAACCACTGAGCACACTAAAATAAGCTGTTGCTTCCTCTGCTGTGTCAATTCTGTTCCTAATACCAACTTCTGCTTTTGACTGAAAGTAATTTGAAGTAATTTGAGAAAGTAATTTGCATGCATGTCTGGTTGGATATGAACCTCAAACTGTAGACACTATGTTCTTGTGTAATGGAAAGATAATCTTGTTATCCGTGGCAGTGAACATACTGGAAACAGATTGCTAATGTATAACTTGAACTTTGAATGTTTACTTAGGATGAAGTGTGAAGCACAATAATCAAATTAATTCTCTTGCTTTGGTCTGTTTGTTTTTTTGTTGTTGTTTTTGTGTTTTGTGTTTTGTTTTGTCTTTGTTTTTTTGTTTTTTTCCCCACACTTTGCTCAAAGACTATATATTGAATTAGTATATTTATATACAGTCTGTTGTTTGGCCTGAGATATGTTTTGTGGTTTGCATAATTATGGTTTGGACTCTCACAATTTTTATAGCTGTATAAATTGGGTCGATCCTAGATGTGATGTTACCAAACCAATGTTAGATTTAGTTTGAGTTTTTTTTAGATAACTTAAGGCTTTTGAGTGCTGACGGACCACTTGTTGTGTTAACAAATTTTACCTGCATTTTGTTGTTTGTTTGTTTGGGGTTTTTTTGGCCAGCTTACAACTCAGAGATTTGGTAAGCATGATTTTTTCCAGAATGACTAAGAAAAAAAGGGAGGAAAATGCATCCCCTATGTCAGGTTGTTGTCTCTTTGCATCCCCAAGCAACAGATATTAATGTAGAGTAAATACATACCATTTACTCTGCATGCTAGGGTATTTGGTGGATTGGATTATTTGGTTAATATTATTTGGTTTAATGATTAACTTATATATACATTTGCATGCAGGAAGTACTGAATTTCCTGAGAGCAGGGTGAATTTTGCCAAATTTATTCCTGTAAAAACTGTGTTAACCTTTTGAGGCCTTGTAAAATTAAATGTTAAAATCCTAATAAAGAGAGAGATAGGAGCTAAGTATACAGCAACACTCCATGGCTGGGGTCAAATGAGAGGCAGTGTACAGCGTCTTAAAGTCAGCTGAAGAAGGGAGAGTGGTGAAAGAGTTAATTTTGTAAATTAGATCACTGCCTCTGTCTGCCCTTCTATCTATATCCACCCCTCCTACACCCAACCCTCCATCTCATCTCATCTCTACTTTACTTCATCCCATTTGGTCTCTCCATCCTTCTTCATCTCCTCTCCCCTCGCATTACAGCCTTGAGTCTCCTCCCTCTCCATCCCTCCTCCCCTTTTGTCCATATGTCCGGCCCCTTCATTAAGCCTAGTATGAAAGGAAAGCCTCTTGTAGGCAGTCACATTTCCAGAGCCTCCCTGGAGCCTCACTCACACACACACACACACACAAAAAAACCCATACGCTGACTCAGGCCTGGGCACAGAGATACAATCAGCTGCCAGTTCCTAATCAGTGTACCTTTGTGTGAGGCCTTGGTTTGCCAAATCTCTGCTCTCCACTGACATGGAGCTCCACAGTTTGCATAGAACCTTCTACCCCAACCACCTGGGTGAGGAGAAGCAGCAGATGCTGAACCTAAATCGACGCCTTGAGACGTACCTGAACCGAGTCAAACTCCTAGAGGAGGAAAACGTGCTGCTTGCAGAGGAGATCCAAGGTATGAGACACAATAATCAAGGAGCCCTGACACACAGGAAAGGCCTGGAGGAAGAGTTGCGGCAGGCAAGACTGGAGGTAAATGCAGTCTGGAGGGACAGGGTTCTCACAGAGCTGGACGTTGGCAAGCTGACTGAGGAGCTTCAAGCCTTGGACCTGCAGAAACAGAGGGAGGCTGAAGCCCATATGAAGACCAAGACAAAGCTGGAGCAAAGCAGGAAAGAGTTGGAGGAGGAACAGAGGGCACAGATCTGGTTGAGAGAGAAGGTCAACCAGCTGGAGCATGAGATGACATTCCTGATCCAAACGCATAAGGAGGATGTAGCCCACCTGGAAGCCACACTGACCCATTCTAGAGCCACAGTATCTCACACATTTGCTCAAAGAAGCAACCAGACACCAAATCTCCTTGGGTTGGGACATGAATACTCCCAGAGGACCACCAGAGCATGGCAGGAGGCAGCAGAGGCCTATCAGGACCAGCTGACTCGGCTAGAGGAGTCACTTAACCAGGCCAGGAGCCGTTTGACGCAAGTGGGCCAGGAGAAACGTGAGAGCCAGCTGAAGCTCCAAGCCCTGGAGAAGGAGATCATCTCAGCTCAGGAAGTCAGGCAGCATCTGGAGAACACTGTTGCCCAACAGAAAAACAAACATAGCCAGGAGATCCAGCAACTCCAGGTGAATGAAATAACTCATACATGATGGGATGCAATAGTTATTATTTTGTACCCCCTTTGGGGCAAAGCATTTATCAAATGCTTGAGCTTTTTTTTTTTCGCAGTAAGCAGTGACTTGCACATACTTTTTTACTGATTAAGCTTTCATTTTCATTTAAGCATTTGTCAGCTTGTTTATAATTTTCATTACACTTATATAGTGAAGATGATATTCAGCTCCAACTCTGTTGAAATGTCATAGGAGGTTTTTTTTTTCCATTTCAAGTATTACCCTTTTTGAAGCTGTGAAAATGATTCAGCATATTGACACATTAGGCATCTTCTGACTTGTGGGAAAACAATCCCCACAAACTCATTGGCTGTTGCTCATGAAATGTGCAATAAGTCATGGTGGTTGATGTCTTTGCCATAGGTTAACACTGCAAAAATAAACACAGTCTAAAATAAGTAATAGACAAACCACAGGGGAATGTGAACACTTGATAATCAGCAGACTTATATCAGCTGGACAAAATTGAAGTCTGGACACATCTTCTTTTGCATGTCATTGCATTTGACCAAATCCTAAGAGATCAAATACTTAATCAAAAGAATGTGCATACTATTTACATTTTATTTAGATATATATTTTCCTTGAAATACTGAAGGCCTTTAGTAAAATATGCAAGATGCTCCACTAAAGGCTTTTAGGAGCATTTATGAGTTTTCCCCCCAGGGACTTTGGTCCCTTGGTATGCACATTCAGTATTCTGATGGAATGAACACATTTGGGTATGAAAGTGACTGGGGGCTACATATTTATAGGTGGGGTTGATGGGATTAGTTCTGGGTCACAGTGAGGTCTGAGGGGTGAAACACCACACTAAGTACTTTCTATGGCATTACTTCTTTTTCTCCCAGTGTGGTCCTGGATGACTAGCAACAAAGTTATATTGTTTGTATCAGTTTGTAAGTCTAATAGCACACTTGTCTTATAAGTCAAACCTTAAGTCTTTATTGTTCTTGTTATATAACACAACTTGGATCAGTATAATAACAATAGAAGTCTTTAATCTCTTAAAAATTTGAACAGCCCAATGTATATGACAAGCAAAAGAACAAAAAAGGTTTATTCTTACTTCTTATAGATTTTTCCCCTTGCCTTTTTTAAACCTCTTCCTTTTCCTCTTCCATTTCCTGTTTTGGCAGGAGCACTTAGAGACCTTAGAGGTGGAGAAAGAGGAGCTTGGGCAGCAGATAGATCATATCGTCATGGAGAACCGAGGCCTGCTGCAGCTGAAGATGTCTCTGGGTCTCGAAGTAGCAACATACAGGTACACTGAACTGCCAGAGGCACTGTAATTTATAAGGCACCCTTAATAATTACTTTTCTACCTTATTGTCCTATGCAAGATTAGAGGGAGAGGAGCCCTTCCCAGCATACACTGGGTGTGTGGAGAGTAAATTTTTCCCATAGTAGGAGTAACATCTACTAAAATACAAATAAATAAATAAATAATGAAAAGTAGAAGGTAAAATACACTGTGCCTTAGAAATAACTGTTTTATATATGTTTTTATGAGTGCACATGTAGCATTATTTCAAAGTAAAACACTCAAAGTTTGTTTTATGTGCTTCAGTAACAGAGCAGAAAATATCAATCAGTGGTTACAAAATTATACTTTTTATCTCTCTCTCACAATAATTGCTGTGGGCCGTTACTTCAGTAACAGTACTGCTAGACTGTGCAATGTAACTAGTCATTTTCATGAATACAGTACAGTTTCTGCAAACTGATTTTTCTGTAAAAGAAGTGCACACATAGTCTAGAAACATGTACGCCATAGATTGCATTGATTTTTTGCTATTGCTTCACAGTGTTGCAACATGTTGTATCCCTGACCTTTAAAGTCCGTTTTTTTTCCTGTTCTTTCCATCAAAGATTGATCAATGGGTAAAAATGCCACTTGACTAGTTTTGATCTTTGTGATTTAAAATGAAACATTAGACTGATCTGGATAAGATTTCTATTTCAAGAAGTCAGCCTCTGCACTGACTTAGACCTTCCATAATAGGGAAGCTGTTATGTAGTGTCAGTCACTTAGTGTCATTGCTTTACAGTGCAGTGTAAAAACATTAAACCTTCACCTGTGAGGATGATCTAAGAAACTGAGCTGCTTGGTGTCAGACAGGTGGAGATGAAGTTCACATTTGCTGCTGATTTCAACTTGATTAAAGGCAAATGGATCAGATAGCTGTTTAGAAGCCACATCACTTTGGGATCTGACTAAATTGTGACATTTCCACAATTAGTTTCCAGAAAGATTTTTTTTCTCAGAAAATAAGCTATTAACACATTTTATGGGTCAACCAAACTAATGTGGAAACAATAATTTAAAAATTTACTGCAACAACTCCATTTGTTTCATAACTTTAAACTAAATTATACTTATTCATAATTGTACTCATAATCTTCAACCAGAGATAACATTATTAGTCTGTCTGTATTGATTTTGATAATTTCATAATTATAAAATATTTGCTGCCTTCAACTTATAAAATGGCTGGATTAATGGCTTTTCAATTTCTTATGTAAATAAAAAAATCAATATTTATATAGTTTTGATTGCCGGTGAAACAAAAAAAACAAGCCCCTGGATTTAGACACTGGGCTTATTTAGGCAGTAAATTAATCAACAAATCTCAATGACCAGATTGACTGATAAGGAAAATACACTTTAGTTGCACCCCTGCACCTGCACTGCAAGAGTTTTTGAATTGCAAGCCACATGCATCCAGCTGAGTCCTCACCATGACTATGTAAACTGTGATTTGCATAATTAATTTAATCCATTCAAAAGCTGCTGCTCAATAACAGCGTATACAAGCACTCTCCTAATAGTGAGAGAGGCTGACAAAGAAAAAGCTGTCCTCAGAGGGAGCAGCCCATCTGGACTAAAGGTCATTTCATTGAACGAGAAGCCCCTGTTGCCTTGGACAGAGTAGCTTACCCATTATGAAGCTCTATAGCCCACGTCCCCACCCAAGCCTCAGAATATTGACCCTCACCCTGTAGTGAGAAACTACAGATTTATGAGCTATGGGAGTCTAGAATATCAGTGCAAGGGAGCAGATGGAGGGAGGACATTACTAGAGGACAAATTTCAGTGTCATTTACTCCATGTACAATTGTGAATCCCCTCCAAAAAAGAAGAAATAATTTTGTTATGGAGCTAATTATTCGAGTATGTGTTGGAATGGAGACTCCTGCAATCCACCCGTGTGAATGGAAACAGTTGTATTAGTGCTGCATGGGCTGCTCGTAATATCTGCTGTCATTATGTGTGTGCTCATGAGTGTCCCCTCTGTTTTTGTGTGTGTGAGGAGGTTTGTGCACTGCAGATGGCTCCTCAATGGCAGTGCCTTCCCTTCATTACCATAACAACAGACCTCAGTCTTTTCTTTTTACTCAAGAACAGCTAGAATCTCCCTTTGCTCCTCTTCCCACCCACAGCTCTGTGTGCAGCATCATGTTTGCATTCACTCCTTTATGGCTCCTCCAAATCCTATCCTGCAACTTCAGAATGTAATTTTCTCTTGTTGTCTGTCTCCACAGAGCTTTGCTGGATAGTGAAAGCCTCAGGGGAAACATCTCTTTGTTAAATCAGCCAAGAAACATTTCCATCACAGGTAATTAAAGTAAACTGAATTAATACACCAGCACTTACTGAATTTACTGCTGCCTGATTTAGACCCACAGTATTTCACATTAATCTTCTTGTTTATGTCCACGCTCCTTACCACTTTAAAACTCACCGTTTCTAAAGGTATAACTTCAATTATTCTAAGTAAAGGCTCCTCAGAGAGAGAGACATGTTTGATTCAGTTGGTAATCACGTTAGTCTTACTGGAGACTGGTGGCAGGGGGGGGCTTGACCAAGGGGCTGAGGTAAGCACTTTGGGTCTTGTAATGCAAGCCACCTATGACAGTCCCCAAAGGTTATTGAGCCATATGACTTTGCCTTCCGGTAACTTAGACAGCAGTGAAAGGGAATGACGATCAATATCTCCCCATTAGTGTCCAAACCCCACTGAGAACATACATTTTAATAATGGTTTGGTGAGGCAGGTTCTCCTCAGAAATCCCCACACACTATCTAGTATTGTGTCAGGATATCAAATACCTTAAGACATAGAATAATTGTCAAGATATCTCAAAGGATCTGGTTAGTTAAATTTAAACTACATGTGCTGAAAATACTGTCGTTCAAGTCATTATTATTACAGTAGCTTAGGTCATTGTGTATTTATGAACTGTGCTCTTGTTTTCCACAGATGCAATTTTCAGTCCTCAGGGGGCTAAAAAGAATTACCAGACCCAGCTGTCTGCTAGCCACAAGACTCCTTCCTTCTCATCTGTTCGCAACATAGCAGAATCAACAGTGATGTCTGCAGCACCAGTTTTAAGTAGAAAACCTGTAGCTTTAAATGAAACACCAAAGATTTCAGGGAAACCTGCTGATACTGATGCTGATGCAACAAAGGCAGCAACATGGGAAACCCCTTATCCAAAAATACTGCAGGATGGAGCTGTTGAAAATTTCAGGCCACAGGAGGTTTGTGAAAAAGTCACCTATGCTGAGCCTTTATCGCCTCCTAATGAGCCAGAGGCCATTGCTAAAACACCATCAGGGGAAGGGGAAGAGGAGTGGAGCAACACTAAATGTTCTGAGGAAAGACCAGTTCTTGAGTCAGTCGTCAGTTGTCAGGTTGAGTCTGTCCTCAGCACTGAGCAATTCGTCAGTGATGAAGCTGGCCATCATGAGTTTATAACACCCAGCCATACGCCATACCACTCAAGTATGACAAAAGAGCCCCGCAGTTTGCCAGATGAATCTGATCAGGATGTGGCTTTAGAAGGGGAAGCTGAAAAAGAAGAAATGGAACAGCCACCTGCTCCACTTGATGCATGGGTAAAGGAAGAGTGTATAAACAAAGATGCAGAGCATATTCAAAAAGAGACTTCAGATTCTGAAACTGAGGCGGTGCTTGAACCAACACATGAATCCAGGCCAAGCAGTCCAGAATCTGAATGTGAGCCTGCAGACAGTGTTTTTAACCAAGTGGTTGATGAAATTTTAGATGAAAAAATTTCAAAAGATGGTGATCTAGCTAACATAGGACAGGAAATAAGTTGTTCTATGGTAGGAACAAATGAAACAGATGTCGAGGATAAATTATACCCTGATGGAGAAGAGATGGATACATGGGATAGTGTAATAGAAAGGAAGATTGATGTGAAGAGAGATGATGGCATTAAAAACGATGAAGGAAGAGTACAACAGGCTGAACCAGAGGAAGATATGTCAGCAAGAGAACCTGCGAATGAACAGAGAGGAAGGATTATGCAGGATTTTGCTACAGTTGTACAGCAAGACAACAATGTGACTTCTTCCCTGATAGACACACAAGCAGATGGCAGAGAGAACACTGCATTAGAGCAAGAGCTTGCTCCACCTCCTGAAAATGAAGGAGAGGATGAAGAAGACTCTCAGAATGTCTCCATGTCATGGAAGACTGAGCTGGAGGGTGACAGTTATGCTCAGGATAACACTCTGGCTGACACTCGTCCTCTGATCCGATACAAAAGCGATGAGACTGACGCCAACACTCAGGCATCACACATGGATGAGAGCGAGTCCAGCGAAGGTGAGCAGGAAAAAAAGATCGAAGAGACAGGAGCTGGAACGTGGAGTGAAAGCAAGTCAAAGAAATTTGGAACTATGGAAGATCTGTGTGAAGAAGGAGAAACAATGGATGTTGAATATAATCTGGGTTACACTCATATCGAAGATAGGAATGTTCATGGCACAATTGTAAGTGAGCATGCTATACAGGTGAATGATAAAGAAAGTGCAGAAGAAATGATCAGAGATGGCAGTGAGGGACTTTCAGATGAAGAAACTGAAGAACTAACGGAACACATGATACACACAAACGTAGACTACGATGAGGAGTTGGAGACAGACAAACTTGTGGAACAGGAATTAGAAAATCTGTGCACAGACAGCTACAGTTCTCACTTTGCACAACAGCAAGTCAGTGACCAGCTACTACACCTGAAGGAAAAATCTGTCCAGGAAATGACAGAAGAAGAAGAAGACTTGTCTTCCTGTGAGCCTGAAATGAAGGTGAACCATGAACTTGTATCTTCCACTACAATTATAGATCAAACTTCTGAAAAGCTATGTTTCAGTGATTCGTCAATCCTGATGCCTCAAGTAGACACTGTGGCTGTGGAGGACATCCAGTGTGAAGATCAAGAAGCTAAAGATACCCCAGAGAAAAGAGAGGAAGAGAATGAGTCCAATGTGTCCATGGTGACGCATACTGAAGTCACAGAAGATCAATTAGGCTTTGGCGACTTCATCAGCAGACCTGAGATAGAGGAAATCAACAACTCAGAGGACCCAAGCTCCATGTTACTCATGATGGCAGGTGAGGAAAACGTGCAGGATATGGCTGCTCCCACTGAGGTGAAAGAGGCTTTGCCTCTGGAAGTTACCAGTGATTCTCAAGAACATCTAGTTGAGAATGCTGAAGAGTGTCAGAAGCCTCCTGAAGCTGAATGGGAAGTCCTAGAAAACCCAAGAGAGAACTTTGAAGTCAGAGATCAGGATAAACTTGATGAAAAATGTGAGAATGTACCAGAAACCAAGGATGAGGGTTCTATTACACTTCAAGAAGAGCCCCTTGAGATTTCCCCTGAAAGTACACCTGATGAAAATGCTATTTTTAAGGTGAAGGATGCAACAAAAAATGGGCTCAATGGTTTATTTTCCTCTGATCTAAAGAATGACTTCTGGGTGTCCTCTTTGGAGAGCGGTGCCACCTATAAATCAGATGATGCCTGTAATGAAGCAGCTGAGCAAACTAATGAGAATCTGGTATTGGATGACAACCTAGTTTGGGAGATTACAGAAAACCAGAATGTGTTTAATGGAAAGTCCAAGGTGGATACTGACTCATCTAAAGCCTTGATCACAAAGAGCGAGCAGGAACAAATGCATAAAGAAGTAAAGCAGGTGCTGTGTAGAAATGTTAGTGAGGGGGAGTTTGTTCATTCTGAGGATTCTGAGGAATCTGAAGCTGAGGCTGAATTGTGGTCATCTGGGGAGGAACCAGCATAAAAAATGATGAAATTTCAGATATAATCAGTGTTAGTCAAATGTGTGTTTTCTGTAAAATGTACCAAAGTTGTGCCTTGGTGCACTCCTCAGTGACACTAACCACCAATGTGCCAATTCTCTCTTCAAACATATTGAGCACTTGGCTTGTTTCTTTAAACTAACGGCAAACAAGTTTTCATCATTCTTAATTGTTTAAAGGTTTCAGTCTATTAGTGTACATGTTATGGGAGAGGATTAGGAGGTTCTGCATGAGGGAATAGCATGAAGACAGAACAAAGAATGTCATTTGAAAGTCAAAGCTTATATTGATCGTTGGCTAATCTGATTCTGCTGACTAATGGAAATCAATAATAACAGCAGGGTAGAATTACTTGTAGAACTACTATTTTAAAAGCGCGTCAGATAGCTAGTCTTTCTGCTAGTGAGTTATTTCATTTCACTAGATAACAACTGACTCCTCTTTGCATGTTTCACACATGTAAAATTTATGGTTGGTTGTAAAATGACATTAATCAGTTTAGATAAACAGATTGTTGTGTTTGTATTTGGCTTGTTGGTTAGAACAAAGGTTTGAATGACTTGTGTTCCATCCATGAAAATCTATAATACAGTACGGTACATTTACAGTTCAAAATAAACTGTAGATTCATGCCATAGTCTGTGTCTTCTTGTCTGATATTTCTATTTATTTGCTTGCACAGTGCACCTCATCCATGCATTTAATTCATCATAAAACTGGCATTGTCATAGATGCAGATATAATTGGTGAATATATTCCCTACTCATCATATCTATAGTTTACTGATAGCTGAACTGATATTTTTAATGGTTGAGTTTGTTTCTGCTAAATTCTATTAGTGTCCTATTAGCTTTTCTCATGCAAATCAGTGAGTGCCTGAATCGATTAACCTTTACACACTTATACAGGATCTTAAATGGCATATTATTGCTTTAGGACAAAGATAACATTTCACTTTATATGCCTGTGATTTTCCATTAATTTCTTAGAAATGCCCCACAAAGAGCTATGTGATTTTCTTTGTCCTTTCTTCTCATTATAGGGAAAATTGGGACCGTGTTCACCTGTTGTCGTACGTCAGATTACCTGAATATGCAACTATGTAAAAATTTGCCCGCAGGCCAGAATACAATCCAACATGAGAAATTAAATTTCTAATAACAAATGAATAACTAAAAAGTGTTTACTTGGGTTTAAATGGACCCATTCTTTTAAGAGAAAACCTGTTTGACCTATAAGATAAAAACTGAAGTAGGGCTTTTTTCTTTTTTTTTGGTAAATAATTAATAATCATCAGGGTATAATTAATAATTAAATTAAAGAACTCACCCCAAAATATATGATGTCATGAGGTACCTTTGCTAAGAAAAAATAGCCACTGTGGTGTTGAAAATTACAAATACCTTTTTAAAACTGTATTTGTCTTTGAAAAAGGATTCGGTTAGTGATTGAGACAGGCCTCTCCAAAGCTATGAACTTTTCCTTTTACTCAGAGTACAGTTGTATTCTTGAGAGAAGGTCAAGAAAACCAGCTGCTTGCTGCCTTCCAGCAACATCCATCTCCATTTCCTTTGGGGTTTGTACTGAGGAAGGCAGTAAAGCTTGTATGCGCCTGGACTTGGCAGCAGCCCAGTTTTCGCTGACCTCAAAGCAGGCTAGACAACAAAGCAGCACCGAGGCCCTCTGCAAGCATGCAGCCATCCCATGAGGCAGCCAGAGGAAAAGTACGAAAGAGAACAATGTATGATCTCACCTCCTCTCCTTCACAACCCCCGCCCCCACTCACCCTACCCCCCTCCTGTCTTTCATTAGTAAGTTTACCGAACAATGATGGCTATTTTAGTGGGTGCTCGCCTCCTCGCTGCCCAAATCTGCCCAATGGGAGATTCAGTCAGGAAGGAAACCGCAGACGGCTGTATTCAGGATTACAAAGCTGAAGTGCTGGAATGGCATTACGGCAGAAGTCTGGCATGCTCCTATTCTCCACCCATCAATTGAGCTGTTCTACCCAAGACACTCTCTATTCAATCACTAACTAAAATACGAAGAAATGTACTAATTTGTTGAGAGGAGAACGGTGACAAAATACAAACTGAGACATTCACTAAATGCAGTTGATTTGGACCATCTGTGCACCAAAAATATCTTTTAGTTCTTTTACTGTTACAGCAGAATTATTTCATTAATTAAGGCCATTTTTTTTTACTCAGAAAAGGGAGAATAGTTAGATTCAAGATGGTTTTACTGTGTTGTTGTAGCTGGTATTGCAAAAGCTATTCGGATAGTGTATAGTTCTTGCTATTTGATGACTAAGAGCTAAATTATGTTTGACAATTAAAATGTGACAATTTGTTCTTTCCTGGGTTTTTTTTTCTTAACTTTGATTAATATATCTTTATTTAAAACAATGCATTCCTGAAATATGCAAGTGTTTGTACACTTAAAGTAAGTCTGGCTCAGCTCTCATATTTGAAGACATTTGGCACAAATTAATGGTAGCCACTAATTCATCTTTGTGTTTGGATTTGTCTTTTGATGGCAGCATGAATCATTATATTCCTTGGCAGCTTAACATAGTAAAACCTTGTTGCTGAGGGTTAAACATACTGTCAACAACATGTGTATACTCCGTTCCAAGTTTTGACTAACAAGCTCCCTAGTCACCACAAACTGGGCATAGCTGCTAATGAAGTATGGTTGTGTTGGAGGTAACTTATCAGCACTGGTAGAACATGTTTTGGTACACTGCATACCCTAAAAAAACACACTATTGGACTCTTTCAAGGTTTGATTGTCTAACTACTTTTTTGAGCCAATTTGGTGGGTTTAATTGTTCTTATGTTTCAGTTTCTTGCAAACTGCAACAAAAGCACTTTCTCAGGTATTTTGCCATAATTTTATACTCCCAAAGGCAACCACCTTAAAGGAATACACAGAATCTGAGTGAAATTCTTTTTTAGTTCTTAAGACTAGTAACCAAGGGTCCAGCTATGACCAGTTATTGATTATTGGTCACTGTTGATTAACACGGGGGGAGGTACATTTGTACAAATCCATTATGAGAGATTTTAGCTCTTTGTGGTAGTGTTGGCACACATGTGCTCCAGTTGTCATCTGCGAAACACCATCCATCTCCATTTATTTACTCATGATGCTCTTGGTGTGAATAATGGAGGAGCTGCAGAGCCAGACTGAGGAGGAAGAGGATTTTTATCCCACTTTAGATCACCTTTATATCGTGAAAGACATGATGCACATATGAGCTGTATAGCTCAAGTAAACATATGGTGACAAGTGTAAAGCCCTACCAGAGGCAAATTTACACTCATCCATTGTGTCACATGTAGCTAATCTTAGACTTTCACAAGGAACAGGAATTGATTTTTTTTAAGTTTAAATTTAAATCTATAAGACACAAGCTGCCAAAATCAAATGTATGTTTTACTGAGGACATGAATGTGATCTTTAAATTTAAAATCTCACATCATGACGTTACTGTAAAACTCATGTAACATCTAAAACAGAAAAGAGTGATATTGTATTGTGGCGTGTGGGAGTGGCTAGGCGCCCTCTCCCATCATGCCTCTGGAATATTGTGTTGTTGTTGTGGGAGGGGAGATGTACACCATGAGTGAGGTCGTTATCAGCGTTGGTGGCCCCCCCCCCCCCTGTGGATGCAGTGTTTGTGTGTGTTCCAATAAAGAGTTCCCCCTGGTGTTCGGCAGGGGTTGTAACAGCATCTGAAATGTGACTCCTCTTCTTTGCTTGGTAATTTCTCTGCTTGCTACATTGGTGTCAGAAGTGGGATAACAAGATGGCAACCAAGCTAAATGAAGCACAAGAGCTGAGAGAAATAGAAGAACTCATCACACGCCTGGAAGCAGTTAAAGGGGCCCGA
>VVAS01111806.1:2934-13067 GCA_015103295.1 Ptychochromis oligacanthus | reverse complement strand
AAGCATAAGAAAATGGATGGATGGATGGATGTAAATTAAAGAAGGAGAAAACTGCTGAAGACACCATGGATGCAGTGGGATCATGATATCTGCATGTTTTCTGCGACTGTAGGCTTTTTTAACCTCTTAACACCATGTCGCCAGCAAACCTCCCAGGCATGGTAACTGTTAGGTCACATGCTAAACAAGCATAGTTTGAGAAACTAGAAAATAGTACTTGTCGCATCACACCTTTCATAGCCTATGTGTTTGTCTCTGCAGTGCTTCTCTCACAAGAATTTTGTTTGGGAATGCCATAGAAGTTAAGATTCCGTGTAAAGCAGTTTATGTGAACTTAACCGTAATCCTCAACACACAGACCTCGTGGTTGTTAATAGGTTAAACTAGTGAAAATTTTTACATTTAAGACTTACACATGGTAGGCAATTTTTGCTTGTTTAAAATGGACTTAAAAAAAAAAATACAAAAGTGCAAGAAAAGATGAGGAGTTCATCTCCTCAGCAGAATCATGCATAGCTTTAGTTCAGGCAGGCCATGAAATCAAACTCATCTCCAGTCCTGGTAGATCAGCTGATGGTTCAGCAGATACCCTTCTATATATCACATTTTACCTTTAGTCTGCCCACAATGGCTGTGCATCTGCAAGCTACTTTGCAGCCCACCTCCACCCAAGCTCCTCCTTTTCATGCTGTGCTAACATGTCATATCTGTTTTCATAAATGCCTGCTCTGGTCTGTGCGGCAATCTTGCTGCTGTTCTCCTCACCTCTGGCTTTCCATGTTTGAACATAGGAGGTCCCAGAACAGAGATGTACCACACATACACTGTGAGATACTGCAGATGGAAATCAGTCTTTTGAGTGAAGTGGTTCTGACTAAAGATTTATTCTGGTGCTTACACCATTCAGGCATAACATTATGACCACTGACGGGTGAAGTGAATAACACTGATTATCTCTTCATCATGGCACCTGTTAGTGGGTGGAATATACAAGGGAGCAAGTGAATATTTTGTCCTCAAAGTTGATGTGTAAGAAGCAGGTTAGAAAACTGCAGCTCTTGTGGGGTGTTTCCGGTCTGCAGTGGTCAGTATCTATCAAAAGTGGTCCAAGGTAGGCACAGTGGTGAACCTTCAGCGGTCTAGTGGAGTCCATGCCTCGATGGGTCAGGGCTGCTTTGGCAGCAAAAGGGGGACCAACACAATATTAGGCAGGTGGTCATAATGTTATGCCTGATCGGTGTATATAAGGAGTGATAAAAAAGTTACTGTAGCAGGTCCATAAAAATCAAAAGCCTTATCTAATTTAAATTTGGCTGATCTCACATTTAAGATCATCTTCTCTTTTACTTCTGGACTGTTTCCAGAGCGGCTGTTATTTTAGTAGAAGTCCCACTGTGTCCACTTTTACTTGAGCCTCTGCAATTGGCACTGATCTTTAAACTTAATTTCAAGGAATTTCCAGGGAGTGATCTAAAGATAGCAGCCACACTGGAATCTGTCTGGCCATGCCTGAGAAGATGATCTTAAACGTGAGACTGGCCAACTTTAAATCAGGTACGGTTTGCTACCACAAGGATTTTATAAGTGTTTTTCTTTAAATGATCAAATTTATTTTCATAGAGACTGGGTCCAAGCTTTACAAAATGCATTTTAACTATGTCTCTGTACTGGAACTGTTGTTGAACCCATCACCATTTTTTAAAGCTTGCAAAGGGCAGTACATTCAGTGAAGCAGGTGCATACTACATTTAAAATCAAAGCGGCAATGTTCTGCTTCATTTCTGGTGCATCATATTTGATAGAGATGCACTTGAGATTCATTACAACAGGTTTAAAAACATCAGTGTCTTTGATTGTTATGAGGATGTTGTTTACAATCTAATTTATAGTCTTGATTAGGTGGAAATGAAATGGTTAGTTGCTTTAACATATTACTCTTATCTACACAACCCAAGACTGGCCATTTTGGCCTCACAGTTTTGAAGTTATTCCTGAAATTGGTTTCTTTTTTCCCCCTTTTTATGTGGAAATGTGTGAAACTAAAAGGCGTAAGATTGCAAGATCAAAATAATAATGTATTTTAAAAATAGTTACATGAAGGAGAAAGAAGGAAGAAACAAACTGAGAAAGAAGGAGATGCATAAAGGGAAAGAGATGAAAAATAGAAAAAGAAAAAGTGTGAGAGAAAGAGAGAGAGCCGATTAACCCTTTCTCAAGCCTTTTGACAAATGAACAAAATCAACAGGAGCCACACTGCATCTATCACTGCTGAAACACACACACACTCTCTCACACACAGGGGGTCCCCAGAAATAACTAGTTTCTGCTAATAAACCCAACTAGCATGCCAGGACACATTACTCTGTCATAGGCCACACACACACGCATCCATCTTCTGCAAAGAGGGTGAGAGAGAGAGCGGCAGCCGGGTGATCGAGCTTCACTACACAAGAAGGAGTGATGGGGACATTTGTTAAGGATGCAGTCCGTTCAATAGCAGTCATAGACCACCGCCGTCACTTTAAAGCCTCATCCATCTCCACCACTCCGCCTTAATTTTTTATTTTTTTTAAAAAGCCTTTGTGAGGAAATATGACTTCCTATTTTTATTGTTTCATCATTTGTAAAAGGGCTCGCCAGCAGCCGGACGACCGGATGTGTGTCTCTCTAACGGCCACGAGGCGTCGATAACCTGCCGCCGCCGCCGCAGAGTGTATGTGTGCGGGGCGAGGAGGCTGATCACAGGTCAGGACTGGATCTGAAGAACAAATCCATCCAGCTTGTTAGCTGAAAGCGACTTCTCCGCTGCTGCTCTGATCCCAAATGTGTGTTCGATGTTCATACCAGAGACCATTTATAAATTTGGATCAGTGTCGGATATAAACACATTTATATAAACTTTAACACTCTCAGTGTCAACTTTTACACCACGTTTATACAACATTTTGTTTATAATTGATGTAACAGTATTATTTGACTATTCCCATCATCTAGATTTTAGTTGAAGCCCCGGTGATCCATGTTTTTATAGCAGTAGATTAGTGTAAGATGTGAACCGGGGAAAGAACACAATCACCAAAACAACAACTGTGGCTTTTAGTTTTTAAAATGGTTTTAAGGTTGAACCCTGGGCCCAAACCTGTAAAATGTCCTCAGGTCCTCGACTGGCCCACCGTTCCTCCTGCACTGCTGTACCAATGACAAACACTAGGACTGCAGCTTTCCCTACTTAAACACCTCAAATTTGGAAGCCTTTTCCAGTTTAGATTAAAAAGGCAGCCTCAGTGAGCACTCTTACAAGAAAATAAAACAATACTTGTCATTGCCATTCATTAACTGCAGTGGCCATGACGAGCAAAACACAACTCCATTTCAGAAAACACATCAACAAGTATGAAAACACAATGGCAAAATAGAAAACACATTTCACTGTATGTAAAATGTAGGGACAATGTTTGCATAGGGGGAACCCGATGTTGTCCCTACATTTTTCATTTGTTGTCTTGTTTTCCACCTCAGGGCCACTATAGTCAACTCCCTCCACAACATTTATGCATTTATACACTGCTCAAAAAAATTAAAGGAACACTTTGAAAACACATCAGATCTCAGTGGGGGAAAAAAATCATGCTGGATATCTATACTGATAAGGACTGGGTAGTGAGTTAGGAACGAAAGGATGCCACATCGCTTGATGGAAATGAAAATTATCAACCTAATTCAAAGACAACCTGAAAATCAAAGTGAAAAAATGATGCGGCAGGCTAGTACATTTTGCCGAAATTTCATTGCAGCAACTCAAAATGGTGCTCAGCAGTTTGTATGGTCCCCCGGCAGATGGTGTTCTGGGGGATCTCCTCTCAGAACTGGACCAGGGCATCACTGAGCTCCTGGACAGTCTGACGTACAACCTGGCAGCATTGGATGGACCGAAACACAATGTCCCAGAGGTGTTCTATTGGATTTAGGTCAGGCGAGCGTGGGGGCCAGTCAGTGGCATCAATTCCTTCATCCTCCAGGAACTGCCTGCATACTCTCGCCACATGAGGCCGGGCATTGTCATGCACCAGGAGGAACCCAGGACCCACTGCACCAGCATAGGGTCTGGCAGTGGGTCCAAGGTTTTAATCCCGATACCTAATGGCAGTCAGGTTCCCTCCATGGATATGCCTCCCCAGACCATCACTGACCCACCACCAAACCAGTCATGCTGACAAATAACAAATGACGTGTGAGGTGTTTTTCTTTTTCTTTTTTTTTTTAACAGGAGGACACATGGAGTGTTCAGAGCTTTTCATAACTGATCAGGTCATATACAATCCAACAGGAAACTAGAAAATATACCTGCCTCAGTCACCTGAAGAGAAGCTTTTCATTTTTGAATGTAGGATGCCAACAAATCTTTTGAAATCAAAAGCAGCCAATTGCAATGTTTTTAGTCGCATATTTCTACATATTCAGGCAACTTTTTGATATTAAAATTCATGCAGCAGGATTTATAATTTATTCAGTCCAATCATAGCTCTTATTTTCCATTTCAGCATCAGACTTTTTTTTCCCTTTTAATATTCATTTGGTCAGTATCTATGGCAGGTGGGACTACATAATTTCTGTCAGCCCTTTAACCGAGTAAATATGCTCACTTGGTACTTGATTGGTAGAATATCATTCTTCTCTTCTGAAAAAGCAATCTAGTTTTTACTTTGGACAAAATTTCAGAAAAATCATGGCCTTGACCGCAAGTTTAAAGTGTTTTTAGACACTCTGCTGGTGGTCTGACCCTGACAACCCTTTATAAATAAAAACAAGTAAAGCCCCTCTGGTTCACCGTGGTTCACAGGGTTTTGTTGTTTTTTCTGCTGGTTTGTGTAACGAGCTCTCAGACACATCCATCACTGCTCACAGTAGGAGCCCGGCTAACGTTGGCAATCTGCGGCTAACACGCCCTCACACCACAAGGTCAATTAGCCTGACCCGGCTAATTACACAGCCGGTCAGCTGGCACACACACACACACACATACAAACTTGAATGTGCTCACACATAAGGAAAAAAACAATGCATGTATGTTGGGACACACACAAACACACTCAGGTCCATTAGCAGTATGTGTTGGTCCAAATGAAGACCAATGGCCAGGCAGCTTTAATCTGCTGCTCCTAATGAGGAAACAGAGGAAATAAAACAAGGCTAAATGATGATACAACTCTCCTTCAGCTCGACTGAACCTGTTTGTTTTTGTGCTGTATCCCCAGAAAAACACTCAGCAAATCTCCTCTCTGATGATCCACAGCAGTGACCACAGAAGGAAAACGATGCAGGAGATGGAGTTACTGTGCGCGTCAGACTGGATGCAGCAGGGGTGCAAAGAGGTGCTACTCTACACTCTGAGTCTAGTACTATTCAGAGGGTGAACTGCATTTCTTCATCTTTAGGTACTAGCTACAGATTCTGATAAAGAATGCAAAATAAAATCAACAAATTACAAATAAATTCAGAAGCTACTCAGCAGAATATAAAGTAAAATTATCTAAGTACAATAATATACTGCAAGTATAGTTATAATTACTTATTCAAATATAGACCAGTGTTTGTTTTTTGTTGTTGTTTTTTACCTCAGCTACTTTGAGTTTGTACTTTTTTATTAAAACTTAGTTAAGTACAAACATACTAATATGTTTGTACTTAACTAAGTTTTAATACATTTATTTAAAGGGAGACTTTCCAACAGGCTTTCTCTTATTGTAAAATATCTCAGTGTACTGATAATGTTTGGGTGATGCTATATTTTTTACAGGTTTTGTAGACACAATTTCTCAAACAAATACCTGAAGTTTTGCCATAAAATACAAGGACATTGCCTGAACATCCTTCACCATTTAAAACTGATAATACTGGGATTGGAAAAAGTCACCCATACCTCTGAAGACACAGTAACTGTATTATCCTGCCTGTGGGCTTTTTATGCAGACCTCTGTTTTGTTGAGTTTCTGCTGTTCTTTGAGTCCAGTACAAATCACAAAGAAAAGAAAAAATGCACGTTTAACTTTCCTTTTTGTCATTTTCTAGGTCTTCAGTAGATTCTGGAAAAGATTACAAAATACAACCCATCCATCCACCCATCCTGTTGTGCAGTTGTTATTATTATTATTATTATTACATTACATGTCTGCTTTTCACACAGACACCTCAAGGACTTACTTGTTGTACGTTATTGTTGAGTTCATTCTCCTCTGTATTTTAAATCCAGTAGTAATCACAAAGCAAACAATGTAATTTATACAAATTTGATAACTTTAGGTACTAGCTCATTACATTCTGATTTCATATATATATATATATATATATATGTGTGTGTGTGTGTGTGTGTGTGTATGTGTAATTAATTAAAAATCTAATCGGGAGAAAATAAAGTACTTAATTGGCTTGATGTGGTAATCATCATATAATAATGTTTCTATTATTCCGAAATAGGACATTCCCCATACAAAATTTTTTTTCAGTCTGATACTTTAATTGCATATACCTTTTTATACTAATCTCTTTGTACGTAAGTACATTTTAAAACACATTCACTTAAAGAGTACCCAAATCTCTCCAGGCTTTCTGTAAGTATCCATCTGACATTTAGCTGTAAACTACAAGCATGTTTAATGAAAGGACAATAGCGTGAGAACTTGCTTGTTAAATGAGATTTTTTTTAAGATAAAACATGTAAGTAAGAGCATGTATTTTGCTGTTGCAATTATAATCTATATCTGTGTGTGACTTCAGAATTGTGCTGAGGTCACAGTTGTTGGGTTTTGTGTCTGTATTGGGGTTTTTGTCCATAATCTGCTTTTCTTGGTCAGACTTTAACATAGATGTGAAAAAACTGTTTCTCTTGAACCCTATTTTTTATCTTCTTCTGTTTTTTTTTCTTTTCAATAATAAAAAAGACAAAACAGAAAGTGACCATAAAGTAAGATATAGCAGACTGAGTAAAACCCAAATAATGTAATACATGTTGAGCCAAAATATTAACAAGAGGGCATTTTTCAAGCACATCAACACACACACACAGAGTTTCCAGAAAGTGAAGGGAATCCAGTGAAAGAGGAAGGAATTATTTTTCTTTATTAAGAGAGTTGCCTTCCTCTGGGACGGCAAACACAACACACATTAATCTAACTTGCTACTGCTGTGTTTGTGTGTAGGTGTGGGTGTGTGTGTGTGTGTGTGTGTGTTTGTGTGTGTGTGAAAGAGAGAGAGCGAGAGAGAATGAGAGGTTGAGTCTCAGGAGTTTCGGCTGTTGTAGAAAGAGTGTATCGGCTCCTTGCTCAGCCCAAAGACTAATTACTCAGAGTGACGTGGTAGCTGCACTCAAGCAAACACACGCGTGCCCACACACACACACACACACACACACAAACACACACACACACACACACACACACAGCCAGTCAACAGGTGTGTCAGACTGCGAGTTGTGGAAACACTGCAGCATAAAAAAAGCACACACACACACAGACAGAAAGCAGCATGAAACATTCAGCACTGAAACATAAAACATGTTTTTTTGTCTTGAAACTGAACTTTGGTAAAACTACCAAAATCTAAAATAAAGCACAAGCACTTTTTTATGAAATAATTGACCTTTCATTTTGAATAGTTCGTTTTCCACTTTATTCTGTTGCTTCTTTTCTCTCATTTAACCAGTTCGGTTAAATAGCCTCTTCTTCTTCATCATCTCCCTTTCTAAATCTCAGTCATCACGTGTCAAACTCAAAGCCCGGGGTCCGCTTCAGACCAAATCTGAATCAAACCCATGATTAGTTAAACTACAGGCTTGTCTTAAAGACAAAAGCATGGATGACCTGTAATTTTCTACTTCTAAATTCAGACAAAACTAAGGTTATGGGTATTTGGCCCTAAAAAACATGGTGTCAGATACTTACTCTGGATGGCATTACTTTGGCTTCGATTTTTGACCAGGATATGTCCTTCAGTGCTCACAAATATTAAACAAATATTGACTGGCTTTATTTTCTGTACAATATTCCCAAAATTTGAAACAACCTGTCTCAAAGTGATGCTGAAAAACTTGTTCATGCATTTGTTACTTCTATGCTGGACTACTGTAATTTATTATTATGATGCTGTTCTAAAGGCCTTTAGAGTACCAACAGGGAATAGAAAGAGAGAGCATATTTCTCACATACTAGATTGTTTTCTTTGGCTTCCTGTTAATTCCAGAATTGAATTTAAAATGTTTCTCCTCACATAAAAAGTCTTCAATGATTAGTCCCCATCATATCTTAAAGACCTTCTACTATCCCAAAAGAGCACTTCACTCTCAGACTGCAGCTTTACTTATGGTTCCAAGAGTTCTAAAATTAGAATAGGAGGCAGAGCCTGCTGAAGGCTCTGAAGGCTTTTTCTGCAGGTTTTATTTATTTTATTATTTTTTTTTTTTATTAATCTTGAGGACTTCCTACTTTTGTTGGAGGTCTCTTCCTGTTAAAAGGGAGTTCTTCCTCCCCACTGTTGCCAACTGCTACTAACAGGGGATCACCTGATCACTGGGAATCTCTCTCTGATATTATAGGATATGTAGGTTACTATGTAATGCACCTGAACTGGTGCTTTGTAAATAAAATAAAATACTAATCTTGTTACAAAGTTAAAATAGTCAGACACTTTGTTCAAGTTGACACACAGACTCACTAAAGGTGTGTTGATCGTTACAATGCCCTGCTCTCCAAACCTGAAAACAGAGAGACAAAGTAGAAGTGGAAACAGTGAAAAAATACCTTTTAAAACTGTAAAACAAAGAGAATGAAACATTAAAAGAAAGACGTAGGGAAGGAGGCAGACAGCCGGACGTGCCAAAAGGACAGACAGAAAGAAAGGTGAAAAGAACAAAAGCAGCGGAGAGAGAAAAGAGAAGAGGAAAAAGAAAATGAACAGGAGCAGATAAAGTGGAGGGAATTAGACACACACACATACGGGCACACACACATCGCGGCGCAAACCGAGCGAAACAGTGATGGATTTCAGTTATTAGCCAATCAGAAAGATGGATGGTGCCGCGCTCCGTCCAATCAACATCATCATCTAGATCCAGTTAGCAGATAGCGCCTCGCCGCTAATCAACTTATTAAAGTTCCTGATAATATCGCCGCGGAATAATCTCACACACGCGCACACACAAACACTGGCTGAGGAGTCGAGAGTCGATAAAATCACTTGAGGCGAGGCCGAGCGCAGAGGTAAGTAATGACGCTGGAGGTCATTAATATTATTTAACACCTGCAGGCACAAACACTAATGAAGAAGAAAAACTGGACCGCCCGCTTCCTGCTGCCTCGTCCTCCAGCTGCAGAGAGAGAAAGGAGGTGTGTGTGTTTTATTTGATACATGTCAGGTATTCTGCATGTGCAGGTCTGAGGATTTCTTCACACTTTCAACATTTTGCAGCTGCAGCTGCTGATTTAGTGTCTGAAGAATGATTTGAAAATGGAATCTAATTATCTGAGATCTCTTTTACCTTTCAAATTTACTTTATTCAGAGTTTAACACAATTTAACACGGCGAGTTATATAGAAAATCATTTCCTGTGCAGTTGTCATGGTGGAAACTAGCTACTGAGGCCAAAACTGTTGTATAACATGTATACAAAACATGTATATATACAGAGCTAGACACTGACATACAAAAGATTTAGCCTGTATCTTACATTACTCTTTTTATATTCAAGCATCAGGCAAAAGTATTAAAAAAAATCTTCACAAACACATATTCACTGAAACTGAATATAAGCTACAACAATACAGGCAAAGTGTGTCTCTACCTCTAGTGTTTTTAACTGATCTGGACCCTGACTGGTACTTTAGCCACATCTCTTTTTTATTCTCTGTCTCCTCTCCACCTTTCCTTTGTCCAACTAGACTATTTTGGAGGGTGAACTGAGGAACTATTTTTTTATATGAACACAGAAGTTGACCTGTTGTTAGAAACACATTTACATTCCTTTGTGAGGGGGGGGGGGGGTTGGTTTTACAGATATACACTATTTGGAAAAAATTTTTAAATCATGTACCCGCCTGTGCCGAAAAAAGCTTTCCCCCCCCCCATGGAGCTTGGGGTTTCCC
>VVAS01111797.1:0-13934 GCA_015103295.1 Ptychochromis oligacanthus | reverse complement strand
CATCGAAAACTTCACAAGAGCCCCCCTCCCCCCTCCCCGAGATGCTGATGGATTTGAGTGAGAGATTTTATTTTTATTTTATTTAACCTTTACTTAACCAGGATTTAACCCGTGAGATTAACATCTCTTATTCAAGGGAGACCTGGCCAAGAAGGCACACCATTACAATGTTACAAATTAAAAATCAAATTTATAACATTGTATTATGTTGACATGTCAGAGTCAACATAATACAAATACAAGGTCCAGCTTATGAATAGCAATTGCACTCTTCAGTTACAGAAGAGATCCTGTTAAAACATGAGCATTATACTTTTGAAATGTCAGACTGGTTTCACAACACACAGCAACCCCGTGGTGTTAACATTCACTGCCTATTTACAGCTGTGGTTTGTCTTGGAGTCCAAAACAAATGAAGAAGCTTGAAGTGAGAATGTTTATGACCGATAGATACTGTAAATGCTCTGTTAATGTAGGGCAAAGGTTACCTACCCTGGATGAGGTCAGGTTTACGTCTCCCCAGATGATGAATCCTGCAGCTCCTAGGGCAGCACTCTCCCCTATGGTGTGGATCAAATCATTCTACAGGAAACACACAGGTAAACCCTCACATCACATCGTCCATCGCCATCGCTAACACACCAACATTTAAGGCAGGGGCCTCAAAGTTTTGATGACCAAGCGCTGATTTATGAAGCCAGTATGTGGGTGAAACACTTTTAATGAATGATTGTAACCTGTCTGTTCAGGGAATGCTTTTTTTTTGTTTGGGAACTCTCATTTTTGTACTCGTTTACACTTTCTCTGACACTAGTTCAATTCACTTCAGTTCAGTTCAGTTCAAAGGTGCTTTATTGGCATGACAGTTTCTAAAAACAATTTTTGGCTACATCACAATGCAGTTTAGAGTAGGAAAAAAATAACAATAAAATAACACAAAGATCAATGCATATATTTATTAATTCAGTTTATTTCAATTTTATTCTGTATGCTTGATAAATAATTATATACGTGTGTGTGTGTGTGTGTGTGTGTGTGTGTGTGTGTCCAGGTCATTCACTGTCACTCAGGTTTTGGCATGTTGATATACAGTACTGTGCAAAAGTCTTGAGTCACCCCTCATTTCACAGATGCCACTGTAGTTGAACAACTTCAACACTGCACCCTGGGATACTGCATTTGAGCATTTCATTATTAATACTCTCTGGACCACACCAGCTGTATTTGTTAATGTTACAGTAGGTGAAGACAGAAAATATTTACGTAGAGCCACGAGAGCATGGCCCTCATTGTTTTCAATGTAAAGGCAAAAAGAACTTACATTTTTCACACACCTTTTTGTGGTAAGTTTTAAAAAACTTTTTTGTTGCTGCTGTTGTTGTTTTTTTCTTTTTTCTGAAAAAATATGTTTTCTTTATCTCCTTACTGAATCAGCAGATCATTTTTCTACATTTGGGCTTCCGTGGATCTCCACTAGATGGCAGCAGGGAACAAATTTCACAAAGTCTGACCATCTTGACATATCGTTACTGTCAATGACAAAACTTTATACCTGTTATTATGTCTTTAACTTGCATATTTGTGAAAATTCCAGTGTATTACTTTAATAAAAATAAGAATGGATTAGATTTTTATAGTGCTTTTCAAGGCACCCAAAGCACTTTACATTGAATCCATTATTCATTCACACACTGGTGGTGGTGAGCTACATCTGTAACCACAGCTGCCAATCTGCACCTATGTCCTCTCTGACCACCACCAAACATTCACTCACCAGTGTTGGGGGCACAGTAGGTAAAGTGTCTTGCCCAAGGACACAACGGCAGGATGCCTGACATAGAACAGGATTCGAAGCAGCAATCCTCCAGTTATCAGACAACCCGCTCTACCTCCTGAGCCACTGCTGCCACTTTAATGTTATGGCTCATATAAAAATGACAATTAAATGATGATTAAATCTAAGAGCAACTTTAATATGAATGATATGTAATCATATTAAACAATACAAAAAAGGGGAAAAATAGGAGTTCTTTTGAACCTCATAAAAGGTTTTGACATCTTCTTCAGGACTTTCATTTGGAATTCAAATGCTGTTTTTTTGTGTTTTTTTTCTAGTCAAAGTGAGGTTTTAAAGTGAAGACAAATGATCATTGTTTATAAGTGCATGTCATTTGCAGACAAATTCATGAACCATGTAAGATTCCACTATAAAATGCAGAGATGTTCTCCTTTGAAGCTTGGCAATGCACTAAAATTGACTTTAGGAACTACTCCCATTTTAATTGTGCGTGAATACCACAGCTGCCATTACAAACTGAAGATTAAAGCTTCTCCAGGCTCTTCAGTTATTTCTTCTGTGAATTTTTATTTTATCCCAAAGTAGCAGCATCATATCAGTTGGATTCATGTTATTGTTTGAAACCTACAACTAATAATTTACAAAGCCAAATGCACTCTCTCACAGCGTAACCCAGATACCACGGAGTGTTCCATCTCAGTGTCTTATCTGAGATGGAATCTTACTTTGACATTAACACTGTTGTGAAAATGACCGAGAATTCTAGCTCATGATATATTCTTATTTCAGTAAGCAGACGGTAGAAATGTATATAGGTTTTTTGGAGCAAATAAATGCATTTTGTTGACATTAGCATCCTGACATCATTACCACAACTATGAACAAACTGGTCATGGCCACTGCCACTCAAACTGCCCCAGTGACCAGTTACAGTATTGCAAAAAAACAACAATAAAAAAAGAAAAAAATGTCAGAGTGGGAAAATGTTGGAGGGGGCAGGAGGAGAATTACATCATATGAAAGCAAATCCAGAACCTTGAAAAGAGCTTGTGAGAGGCAAGAAATTTTCAATTCAAGTGAACAGATGGTGTTTGAGCTTTTGGTCGGGTTTTGTTTGTCCTCATGACAAACCAGGGAACCCCGAGACTTACTGTAGATATCGCCTGTCCTGCTGGAGCTTTGCTCTGAGCTGTTGAGGCCAGAAAAAGTGCCATGTAGGACTTTTGCAGCCATGTCTCCAGCTCTATTGCTCTGCCATTGGTAACATACCTCTTTTTTCTACTTAAACTTTTTGGAGTCCAGTATGGAGCAGAACTGCACAGGTGCCAGTCTTTTATGTAATACCAAACTAGCTTTGAGTCATCAAAATGGAAATATCTTAGTCTTAAGTCAATGTGGAGGCTGTGGATGAATGAAAAATATTTTCCTTTGGGCCTACCGCTGCTGTGCTTTTCATCTCTTCAAACCTTTATCCTTGACTCAACGTGGCGTGACTCGGCTGCCGCTTATGTGTGCCAACCACAACATTTTGCAAACATGCCAAATTGCAGCTCAAATAGCAAAGAATATGTTCTGCTTAGAGGCTTCAGTACTCAACACATTTATTCATCAAAATCAAAAACAGAAAACTCAGAGTTTGTCCAAAGTTCTTGTTGGATAGCTTTGAAAAGCTCACCCCACACATTTCTAATGTTGGTAGGCCTGTGGTTAAGAAGTGAACTTCTGACTTTAGTTGTTTTCATTCTTCACACAAAGTTCTTGTGGTGTGTTAATACATCAGTTCAATTCAGTCTTATTTATACATGTCATGAGGAATTTGAAAACTAAATTTTTTCACACAAAATTGGAATTTATTCCATTTCAAGTATCCATTCTGTTCCTTTTTGTCTCTGTGCAGACTGTCTAACCTAAATTTTAAGTGAAACAGAAAGTGGAATGCTGCCTGTAATCGGATGTACTCTTAGACTGTATATAAAGGATGGACAAATGCGGAGTTTTGGACTCCGCATTTTGAAGCCTCAATGTTAGTGTTTTGGTCACTGCCACATTAGTTTTTTGGAGCCAGAAGTGACCATATTTAAATGACAGGGTGGAGTGATAAGTTATTAGCTAAGTCTAGCAAGTGTGATTACTTTACACTTTACCTGTACAGGTACTACAGACAGACACAGATACCTGCTAATTAGTGCTAATATCAGTCTAAAAAAACTCAATAAATCTGAAGCACAAACTGTTTGCACGGTCTGTAGCACACAGCAAGCCAGATTATTTCAAATCGAATGATTCCATCAGAAATTCTTCTAAAGGCACCAACACCACAAACATAGTTGAGCGAACCAGTTCAATGATTTGAAGTGGAGGCGATGAGGTCTAGCAGACAGCTGTCTGCTACAGCTGCCTGCATTGGCACACTTGTAAATCGTAGAGGCCATATCCCGAACTTGACACTATCCAGATGGATGAGTTATGAAAAAAATTCACCCCCTGTATAGTTGGTAGGAAGGAGAAAACCATCCATGCTTTTTAATGCTTTTAATTTGAGCATGTGATCATCTGCATCTACAGGGAATTACCCACCTCTGGAGCCAGAACTGGCATTGGGTTCACTGTTTAACCCCCGAGTTCTTTTTTTGTTTGCATTAACTTGCCCCCTGCTGGCCATAAGTGTAGAATGCAGATGTAAGACATTTGCACATTGGCTTCAGTTTCCAGACCCAGAGCCTATGTCTATCTCTTTAATACATGTCTATGAACGTACTACATAACCAATATGGGTTGTAGGGGTACAAGTTCTCCTATATTAGGGAAATGAACTACTTTGTTAAGTTATAAAAATTATATCCTGAACACACAGTTACAAAAATACACATTGTTTTGGTAAACTTTGTTCTTACTGTAGTGAGGAAGGTGAGAGCCTCTTCTCGGTAGCTCAGCCTCAGGTAAACGTAAGTGGGAAGGTCGTACTCCTTCGAGGTCAGCGAGGCAACTCGGAGCGACTCTTGGATCCTGTGCTGGGTGAAGTGCAGGTTGCTGATGCTGTTGCTGTGATGCTTCCTGATTGTCACAGAGGGATAGAGTGCCGTGCTGCTGTTCCACAGCCACACCAGCTCATCGTTCCTCAGCCTCTCCAGCAGGGGGCAGAAGCCTGTATAGTTCTGTTCATGCAGGTTGTAATTGTGGCAGTCAGGGTAGAGGTAGAAACCCCAGAGGGCATTGGGACGAAGCCGTTTCCCCAGCTGAATGGTCCTCTGCATGAACATCTTGGCACTTTTCTCAAACCTCCGCCGCGCCAGCTCCTCCACCTGTGCTGCAGTCACGTTGATGTATGCCTTCACGGTCAGCTCCTTTGATTTGCGTCTATAAATGTCTTTTTTGTGCCAGTTACGGCTCCACTGAGGCCGCCAGAACTCCCAGTCAATGACAGCCAGGCCACGAAAGTCCTCTGCAGGGATGAAATGGTTGATGTCCTGGTAGGCTTTGAGCAGGTGCCGGTCCAGGCTGCAGTTCTGAGGCAGGCCACCATGCATGGCACTGCCCTGCGGGGTGTAGTAGGGGTAGTAGCCCAGCCGGTTGGCATAGAAAATAGTGACATTCTGCCCCGTCCAAGCAGCACGTGGGCTGCCCTGGATGTGGAAGAGATGGTGAAGGTTGGTGGTGATGTTGTACTTGATGGTGCACAAGTCCAGTGGGGCATTCCAGGCGGCAATAAAGGGCTTCCGGCCAATCAGAGGTAGCTTGGCAGGTTTCTGACCAAAAGCTGAATGAAAGAGGAGAATCAACCAGGAGCAAGTGAGCGCAACAGGTACAGCATGGTGGGAGGAGGATGCCCCGCCCACTGGCACCACAGGCATTCTGGGGTTCAGAAGGAGCAGCTGTCAATCATCCTGAAGATTGAATAAGTGACAGGGAAAAGAAAAAGAAAAAAAAATATTTATTTTTTTAAACCAGATATTCTCACACCACAGGTATCTTATCTCTCCTGGTTTGTAATTTATTGAACTATTGGTAGCTTTTGCTACACAATTTTGCATGAAAAGAAAAGGAATAAGGTTGGGTTTGAGGTTGAGGTTGAAATCGAGGTTGAGGATAACATGCCCACAGGGATGTGACTGGATGATTAATAACAAATCCAACATCGGTTTTTCACAATACATTAATTAAGTGGCTAACATACTATGAATAAATAGGCTGGTTCCAAATCAACTTTATACTATGTCATTCTTATGGAAAAAAACAAAACAAAAACTTGTTACTGTTTTTTTAAAAACTGTCTGACTTCTTTTTTTCAGTATGTCAGTTTTTTGTTTTTTGTTTTTTTTGAAAAATTATTCCACCTTTGTTACCTGCATATTGAAAATTGTTGTATTATTTGGCTAGTGAAAGTTGCAATGTAAAGGTAAAGTAGTAAGTAAGGCTCCAAAACAATAATGGAAAAGAGAAGAGGATACTGAGATTTCAGGTGTCACCACCTTGGGCCTTGACCCCAGGGTTGAGAGACTTCACAGTGCTTGCAGACTGAAAGAATGAGCAGCAGACATGTATGTATGTATGAAATATTTCAGGGCATCTGCTTAGCTCTCTTGAACTTAATTTGCCCTGGCTGTTTTTATATTGTTCAGCAAGTTTATGGAAGTCACAGTTTGATGAGCTCAACAGTTCCTCTGAATTTACCTCAAAATGGCCATGCACAGCTTCTGCCCTGTAAATAAATGTGTGCTTTAACTGTTCTTTTCATCTCTGAGCACAACAGTGGACTGTGAAAGCTTCAGCATCTGATTTTATGAGAAATTTTATGAGCATAGAAATTTGGCATGTTTGAGTCTGTCAAAACATCTTGCATTTATTCAGTGCCGACATTCTGCATTACTTCATTTTTACAAGAAACAAAATCCTTGTTTATTCTGCAGCCATATGAATTTAAGTTAAAAACAATTTCAGAGAGACATTAGGCAAAATCCACAGTTAAATTTGAGCAAATTGGTGCACATTTATACACAAGCCTTTGTGAATTCCATTTGACTTAGTGTGTCAATTTGCACTTTTTCCAGTTCAAGGCCCCTCGTGGAAATGTCTCACCTTTAGTATCACTATGGAGTTTTATTTTTATATATTTTTATTCATATTATATTATATTTATACATTCATTCATTTATTTACCTACTTATTTTAATGTGAGTCAGTCTCTGGTAGATGCCAGACACACCAAACTATATTTGGCTCTCAACAGTGTCATCAGATGATCAGATAAAAATAATACATTTGACAGTGTCCCTTGGCCTCTGGGAAACAGTGATGACCCTGCATAAAGCATCTATCCAACCATCTTTAGGGGTGCATAATAATTCTATTATCAATTAATCTGCAGATTACTTCAATTAAACTCTTGGCCTGTTTACTTACAAACAGTCCAAAATGTCTGATTTACTAGAAGTATGCAAAGGAAAAGCAGAACGTTCTCATTTCCATGGCACCAGGGTTAGAGGTCACATAGGCAAAGTCAGTTGACACCCAGGAATTGAAATGAGGACTTCTGCTGGGCAGACCACAGCTTTCCTGCCCACAGTGTAGTCCTCCCCTGACCAGAGCCGAAGCCTCAGGCCATAATGACAGGCCTTCCTTCCAAATGTCTCAGCAAGTTTCAGTGTTTGCTGCGTCTCAGTGTCCCAGCTTTTTCAAGCAAACATCTTGTCACAGAGAAAACAGACACAGAAATCAGATCTCTGAATTCTGGTTGTAAATGCAATTTGTAGATTTATTACCCCTTTACTCATCTAGTGTCTGCGCAGCTTACTGGCTGATTATTTAGTAAAATACTGATGGCTGAGCAGAGCTGATAATCTTCTTGATTGAATATGGGTGAATTTTGACCTTTTTTTAAAAAAAAAATTATAAAAATATGTGGTACTTAAAAATGTTTGAGCAGCATTATGTCTAGAAATATGAATATAAAATTGTTTATTACCAAACATCATTTTGCTTTAAAGCGTTAAAAAAAAAAAATCCTTTGTGATAATATGATAAATTGCATGTTAGTCATACGTTATATTTCGTGATGCCAGCTGGGCTCACTCAGCTATTGTCATTGTTGGGTTGCAACAAATCGTTGTTGTTTACTGGATTTACATTTACTGGATTTGCTGGATAATCTCTTACTTAACTTAAGCACTAGCATGGCAGAGTCTACTATCTTAGAGTTGAAAACAGCCATCTTAAAGCATTATCTTGATTTATTAGTGAATTAAAGCTTGTTAGTGTTTCACTGTCTATGGTTTTGCTTCCATTCTGTTTGATTCTTTGAAAGTAATATTTACATTTGTCTTTACATTAGTAAACCTGTCACACTTTCACTTTACAGTGCACAATACATTGCAAGAAGCATGAAGAATACCATCACATAAAGTGCTAAACTATCAGTGCACAGACCATCTATTCAAGCCTTAAATTCCCATGTTTAGATAAAAAAAAAATCTTTATAAACAACTACCAACATAACTGTAAATAACCACTGTAATGTCAGAGATTGTTTTGTGAAGTCCTGTTTTTGAATTATCAAGATGAGCATTTTCTGCTCTCACTGTCTTAGCTATTTGAAACCAGATGTCACAAGAACGGGTGGATCCGACTGTGAACCTGAGTGATGCTGCATGCTCATTACTGCCACCCCTAAGCCATGCCCTGTTTTATCATACTTTTGGACAATAATGGGAAACACAATTTACAAAATTAACATCACATTGTATTCGGTAAGACTTAAAACTAGCAGCTGAGACCATAAACTCTTCAGCAAAGTGTTTACTGTGGGCATAGTTCATGCGAGTAGTAGGGTCATGTTTGCACAGATTTCTATACGAAGTAGCAATAGACTGTCTTTACCAAAAATATGTACCACACAAAGCATGAACTAAAAGCCACTTTAACTTAATAACAGCATTTCACTGTTTATGTTTTTGCTTCTGTTTTATTTTACATCCTGTTTATATTTCGTTACATGTTGTTTTACTACACAATAAACTTGCCTTGTCTCTACTCACCTTCTAATTTCCAATACATAAGCCCCACATTTGCATACCCATTCCTGTCTGTAAGTGTACAATAAACCACTGGACCATAGGACCTCTGCTCTCACGTAACTTAAGAGACTCTCTTCACACAAACATCAATTTATTCACCAAAGCTCGGAAAGATGCTAAATCAGTGTCTGCTCTTTTTAAAAGGAGACAAGGCATTTTTGTTTTTCGGTCACCTACTTTTTCGGTCACCCACAGTTTAAGCTGTAGTAACAGCTTAAACTGTGAGTAGGTGACCTTTCTGTGTTGCTTCCTTTATTGAAAACAGAAACCTGAAGTGTAATGAATTATCTGTAGTTGGTAAAAATCCTAAGTCTGTTTTATCTTTATTTAATCAGTACTAGGGTTCTTGAGATGTAAGGATCTACATTTTGTTTTCATTATTTCCTGGGAGGTGTGGGTTTTTTCCACTTTCAGTTATGTTGGTTTGGAATCAAAATATTTTCCGTTCTTTGTGCTTCTGCCAGTTTCTCTCTGTTTTGGAATTAATTTGACTGCTGCACTTACTGACAGCAGATCAGTTTTCAAAGCACACTGTACTGTAGCATTACAGTAAATGTATAGATGAATGGCTTTCAGTTGGAGCTGAAATCACTTCCATCTGAAGCCTGGCATAGAGCAGAATAGACATGATTTGAGCAGAGGATCATGATTATTCTCTTTGTTGGACTTTGGTTTGAGCTAAAACGACACTGAGCTGATGCTGGCTGATGAACATCAAGATTTGACAGATTTCTCTCCTGCTACGCCTGTCTGTGGACAGATTACATCAGTGGTTTATATATCTCTATAAAACTTTATGCTTTAATTCTTGGATTATCTTGGATTATCTTCTCATGACAAGATCTGATGCAACTGATGTTTTCAACTTTTGTCAAAGTTATGACAATCTACATAATAATATCCCAGAAGGTTAATTCTGTTCATCTGGACATAGCGTTTTCTGTGGGAGAAACGTTTCGTCACTCTTCCAAGTGCTCATCCAAGTGACTTCTTCAGTAAACGTTTCTCCCACAGAAAATGCTACGTCCAGATGAACAGAATCAACCATCTGAGATTTCCTTACCTGGATGATTGAGCATGCATCAAGATACATAATAATATCTGCTAATATTAAACCATATGCACTTCAATTTTTTGTGAAAATGCTTGTTAGTGTTTTCCAAAGCAACTCATGTCACCTTTACCAAAGACCATTTTCTCAGTTTCCCTGGTAAAAGTTAGTCATGGTTAAAAGAGGAAGCTGACAGTGATTCTTGGTCTGAAAAAATGATTCCAAAAGTCCTTTGCTTTGCTATTTACTCTAAAGCAAATCATCAAATCAAATCAATAGCACATCATAGCTATTGTTACTGAGTACAGTCCATAGACTGTATATAAAAAATGGACATAGCCACTGTGACTTCTCCTCTCAAATTTTGAAGCATCAACTTTAGCATTTTGGCAGTGTGTTTTGTTTGTTTTGTTTTGTTTTGTTTTGTGTTTTGTGTTTTGTGTTTTGTGTTTTGTGTTTTGTTTTTGTTTTTGTTTTTGTTTTGTTTTTTTCAAATCAAAAGTAATCCTGTTTGGATGAGAGGATCAAGTACTAAGTTATCAACTAAAACAACTAAAAGAAAGCTACCACCAGAAACTGTATGGGTGCATTACACAGTCACAGACACTTAAGCCTTAGCAAAATCAAAATGGATCAGTTATTTCAAGAAACAAAACAAAAGTCCACTGTATAGTTGTTATAAAGGGGAAAACTATAAATAGAGGCCAAAACCATTTTTGTACCAGGCTGTAAACATGTTTATTTCTGCTGTAAAATTGGGCATTTGAACATGGAGTCTATGGAGATTAACTCACTCCTCAAGTGGCCATTAGAGGAACTGCAGTTTTTGGCACTTCTGTGTTGGCTTTATTTTTCAGGCCCGGAGAGTGCTGCTTTGCCCAATCCCACATGTTTTACCAGTGCATGTGATTCCATATGTGTAGGCCATCAAACACCATCAGGGCTGCGAGTAATGATAACTTTCATTGCCAGTTTGATGAAATCACGTAGATATTCTGATTGTGGAATGTCGTAAAGGACCCTAAAGGAAGTTTATTTGGTTATCTTTTGCTCAAAGAAAACTGCATCTGATCACAGTCTGGGTCCACCGCTGATGCTAAGCTGAACTGAACTTTCATGTGCTCCACTCAGTGGTCCGCATCATGATAAATGACGGAAGGAGAAGCGCTGGAATTCATGTTTAAAGTTTGGCTTTATGTCAAAATGAATTATTTATCTGGGGTAGCTCAGAGCCGCAGGCCGGTCTGGCATCAATTAAGATAAGAGTTTGTTGATGTCTGTGGCTCATGTGGATTGGCTCCACTCATTCAACAAATACTGTACAAGAAAGAGGGAGACTGTCTAATTTTCAGTGACTGTCGGAAAATTGGGGCGAATTTGAACCACAGTTGCCAGCGTTTGAAGTTTAGGGTGCTTCTGCAGGAATGTTGGCATACCATGGTGTAGTTCTCTGTAACTCAGCTGATAACAAATCAGTTTACACTCTTATCTTTAAGTTCATACAAAGATTGGAGGAATGCCAAGCATTATCTTTGGTGATTCAAGTGTTGCTGTACAACCTTGACAAACCTCATAACCTCAAATGAGCTCATTTCACACCAGTTAGTCCCTGCATTTGAGGGAATTCCATCCTCAAAGTCCTCAGAAGTAAATGCAACTGGCAGTGTGAGGGAAGTGTTTCTAAGAGGATGGAAAGAAGAGAATGTTCTGAGCATATTCGGAGATGCCAAGAGAAGGAGAATCATATCCTGGGTTTGATATTTGGGAACTGAGCTGAACTCCTGGTGAGTAGGGCAGAGCAGGGAGCCAAAATAAAAGATATTCTCACATACACCATCTGTCACCTAAATATGTCCCAACACCGACCAGACGTCACCAAGTCACATTACTGTTCGCTCAGTCTGATTCAGAAAGCTTTTGACACTGCAGGCTTCATATTCTTTGGTTATTTCTGGTTAAAAAGCAGACCTCCACTGTTTTTTAATGTAATTTTCAATAAAATGGTCATAATGAAATAGTTCCATAAAGAAAGAATAAACATCCTTTCTACTTTAACCTACATGTTTATTCCATATAAGCTGCATGGAAAACACAAAGGCTTTGCACAGGTTTAGGTTCCGGTTAATCTATTATGTACCCACAGGTTGATTTGGTTTGTGATAGGCGAGCCATTCATTCTCTCATGCCCATTTTTCAAAAGGACAACAGATAAGCATAATACAACATAGTGCCAAAAAACTTGCCTCAATCTCATCTAAGAAATAAAAGCTACAATTTCTTCATCAGAGCGATGACTACTGGCACAAAGCTATTTTTATATCATGTTGTTATCATGTACACTTTGGGACTATAAGCCTTTGCTCAGAACAAAGAAACTGAAAGTCACAATGCTAAGGGTGCTAATCTTAAAGTAAAATTAAACCAGCGAACTGCTGTAACTGTCTGTTGTCCAAGTATAGATAGTTCATTTGATGGGAAAAAGGTCTAGGATGTCAACCGATTTTATATTTAATTAATCAGTTCTTTAGGTCAAAAAGGGCTCAAAGAATACAACAAAGACACAACAAAGAACTGGAAGGCACTGACAAATCCGATCAAGCATTAATAGGATCTGTTGGAACAGATGCATGCATCCTTCTCAGAACAATCCTGCAGGATTCAATGGATGCACTGCCAACATCCTGGGGCCTGACACCACAAGACACCCACAGAGGTCCTTTGTCCATGCCTCACTTTTTTTCGTGGTAAACAAACATTAGGCAAGTGGTTTTACTGTTAATGATCAATATATCTGATCAATATATCCTCATTCTGGGGAGTCACATATGTTGTCAGATGCTATCTCACCATTACGCTCAAGGAGTCCTTTGGTGGTCACTGAACAGCTGGTCCACTTTAGCAGTTCTAATGATCATTTAAATTCTGGATGAATGGCTAGATTGACACATTCCTGAACTGTAGTTTGGGCATCAAATAATCAGATGTGTTACTACCCAAGGCAGCAGTTATGTGTCACACTGAGAGGTGAGAGGGTTATAAAACAGAATTCCAGAAGATCAATCAGAATTCATCTTCTGGACACCATGAACATTCATATTAAATTTCATAATTTCATGGAAGTTTGATCCCCATAGGTAGGGATATCTTGCTCATGACCACAATCCTCCGATTAAAAGTTATTGAAATAACTGCTACATGTCGTGTGGTTTATCGTCTTTATAGAGTGAAAACAGCAAATGCGTGAGCAGTAAAACTGTCCAGAAAGAGCTTTATTTTCAGCCTAAAGGCGTTATGTTACTGTAATATGTTTATCCAGCTGATTCAGTATTCTAGTATTAACTCAGACTTAAAGTGGCCTTAACACACAGAAAAGCGGCAGCTTGTCTCCTCCATCATCTCTTCAAGCACTCAGTAGCATGACTGCATCAGGATTTTCCATGAAGCACACACAAAGCTGGTTGAACCGTGTTAACCAGAGCAAAGAGAGAACCATTTTAACAAATGTTCATGCTAACCAAATGTGGTCCTGATTCATGTTTGTCACATGACAACCTGAAAACAAAAGCTGAAAAACAGGAACCACCGAAGCTAAAATTTTTCCACTTGGTAGAGCCAAAGCACTGAGGCTTCAGAAATCACTCTGGTGATTTTGGGTTTGGGGTTGATTTGTCAGATGGAGAAAACAGATGGATGACCTCAGAGGAAGAGAGAGAGGACAGAAACATGCAGATGAAAATACTGTAAGGGAGGCAGAAAATGTATCATCTTTACTGGATCTATTTTTATTTACTTTGTTTTCATCTCAATATGTGACCTCTACACAGCAACCTCACAATGAAGAGAAAACATTTATCAAGAAAGAAGATGGAGAAGAAGGTTTTATCAGCAGAGAAAATGAGAGGTTGTGAAAACCTTTTGTTTTCTGTTAATGGATGTTTTTAGTGAGAATGTTCAGGTATGCTTGTCTAAATAAGAAGATTAAACCTGTGGATGCCATAGCTCAGTGGAAATACTA